>JBBPBO010001984.1:38605786-38665769 GCA_037974295.1 Cicer cuneatum | reverse complement strand
AACGAAAAGTGATTTGCATAAGCCTTGGAATGTACAAAATGACGTAAATGTTCATCCAATGACACAAACGCACTTATTGGATGAACAACATTTGTTATAAACGAAAAGTGATTAGAATAAGCCTTGGAACGCACAAAATAACGTAAATGTTCATCCAATGACACAAACGCACTTATTGGATGAACTACATTCCTTAAGAACGAAAAGTGATTAGAATAAGTCTTGGGATGCACCAAATGACGTATATGTTCATCCAATGACACAAACACAGTTATTGGATGAACTACATTCCTTAAGAACGAAAAGTGATTAAAAAAGCCTTGGGATGCACCAAATGACGTATATGTTCATCCAATGAGACAAACACACTTATTGGATGAACTATATTCCTTAAGATTGAAAAGTAGTTAGAATTAGCCTTGGGATGCACAAAATGACGTAAATGTTCATCTAATGACACAAATGGACTTATTGGATGAACAACATTGGATAAGAACAAAAAGTGATCAGAATAATCCTTAGGATGCACAAAATGACGTAAATGTTAAATTAATGACACAAACGCACTTATTGGATGAACAACATAGGTTAAGAACGAAAAGTGATTTGCATAAGCCTTGGGATGCATCAAATGATGTATATGTTCATCCAATGACACAAACACACTTATTGGATGAACTACATTCCTTAAGAACGAAAAATGATAAGAATAATCCTTTGGATGCACAAAATGATGTAAATGTTAAATTAATGACACAAACACACTTTATGGATGAACAACGTTGGTTAATATCGAAAAGTTATTTGCATAAGTCTTGGAATGCACAAAATGACGTAAATGTTCATCGAATGACACAAACGCACTTATTGGATGAACTACATTCCTTATGAACAAAGTAATTAGAATAAGCCTTGGGATGCACAAAATTACGTAAATGTTCATCCAATGACACAAACGCACTTATAGGATGAACTACATTCCTTAAGAACGAAAAGTGAATAGAACAACCCTATGAATGAACAAAATGACGTAAATGTTCATCCAATGACACAAACGCACTTATTGGATGAACTACATTCCTTAAGATCAAAAGGTGATTAGAATAGGCCTTAGAATTCACAAAGTGACGTAAATGTTAAATTATTGACACAAACACACTTATTGGATGAACAACATTGGTTAATATCGAAAAGTGATTGGAATAAGCCTTCGAATGCACAAAATGACGTAAATGTTCATCCAATGACACAAACCTACTTATTGGATGAACTACATTCATTAAGAACGAAAAGTGACTAGAATAAGCCTTGGGATGCATCAAATGACGTATATGTTCATCCAATGACACAAACACACTTATTGGATGAACTATATTCCTTAAGATTGAAAAGTAGTTAGAATTAGCCTTGGGATGCACAAAATGACGTAAATGTTCATCTAATGACACAAATGGACTTATTGGATGAACAACATTGGATAAGAACAAAAAGTGATTAGAATAATCCTTAGGATGCACAAAATGAAGTAAATGTTAAATTAATGACACAAACGCACTTATTTGATGAACAACATAGGTTTAAAACGAAAAGTGATTTGCATAAGCCTTGGAATGTACAAAATGACGTAAATGTTCATCCAATGACACAAACGCACTTATTGGATGAACAACATTTGTTATAAACGAAAAGTGATTAGAATAAGCCTTGGAACGCACAAAATAACGTAAATGTTCATCCAATGACACAAACGCACTTATTGGATGAACTACATTCCTTAAGAACGAAAAGTGATTAGAATAAGTCTTGGGATGCACCAAATGACGTATATGTTCATCCAATGACACAAACACAGTTATTGGATGAACTACATTCCTTAAGAACGAAAAGTGATTAAAAAAGCCTTGGGATGCACCAAATGACGTATATGTTCATCCAATGAGACAAACACACTTATTGGATGAACTATATTCCTTAAGATTGAAAAGTAGTTAGAATTAGCCTTGGGATGCACAAAATGACGTAAATGTTCATCTAATGACACAAATGGACTTATTGGATGAACAACATTGGATAAGAACAAAAAGTGATCAGAATAATCCTTAGGATGCACAAAATGACGTAAATGTTAAATTAATGACACAAACGCACTTATTGGATGAACAACATATGTTAAGAACGAAAAGTGATTTGCATAAGCCTTGGGATGCATCAAATGATGTATATGTTCATCCAATGACACAAACACACTTATTGGATGAACTACATTCCTTAAGAACGAAAAATGATAAGAATAATCCTTTGGATGCACAAAATGATGTAAATGTTAAATTAATGACACAAACACACTTTATGGATGAACAACATTGGTTAATATCGAAAAGTTATTTGCATAAGTCTTGGAATGCACAAAATGACGTAAATGTTCATCGAATGACACAAACGCACTTATTGGATGAACTACATTCCTTATGAACGAAAAGTAATTAGAATAAGCCTTGGGATGCACAAAATTACGTAAATGTTCATCCAACGACACAAACGCACTTATAGGATGAACTACATTCCTTAAGAACGAAAAGTGAATAGAAGAACCCTATGAATGAACAAAATGACGTAAATGTTCATCCAATGACACAAACGCACTTATTGGATGAACTACATTCCTTAAGATCAAAAGGTGATTAGAATAGGCCTTAGAATTCACAAAGTGACGTAAATGTTAAATTATTGACACAAACACACTTATTGGATGAACAACATTGGTTAATATCGAAAAGTGATTGGAATAAGCCTTCGAATGCACAAAATGACGTAAATGTTCATCCAATGACACAAACCTACTTATTGGATGAACTACATTCATTAAGAACGAAAAGTGACTAGAATAAGCCTTGGGATGCATCAAATGACGTATATGTTCATCCAATGACACAAACACACTTATTGGATGAACTATATTCCTTAAGATTGAAAAGTAGTTAGAATTAGCCTTGGGATGCACAAAATGACGTAAATGTTCATCTAATGACACAAATGGACTTATTGGATGAACAACATTGGATAAGAACAAAAAGTGATTAGAATAATCCTTAGGATGCACAAAATGAAGTAAATGTTAAATTAATGACACAAACGCACTTATTTGATGAACAACATAGGTTAAGAACGAAAAGTGATTTGCATAAGCCTTGGAATGTACAAAATGACGTAAATGTTCATCCAATGACACAAACGCACTTATTGGATGAACAACGTTTGTTATGAACGAAAAGTGATTAGAATAAGCCTTGGAACGCACAAAATAACGTAAACGTTCATCCAATGACACAAACGCGCTTATTGGATGAACTACATTCCTTAAGAACGAAAAGTGATTAGAATAAGTCTTGGGATGCACCAAATGACGTATATGTTCATCCAATGACACAAACACACTTATTGGATGAACTACATTCCTTAAGAACGAAAAGTGATTAGAAAAAGCCTTGGGATGCACATAATGACGTATATGTTCATCCAATGACACAAACATACTTTTTGGATGAACTATATTCCTTAAGATTGAAAAGTAGTTTGAATTAGCCTTGGGATGCACAAAATGACGTAAATGTTCATCTAATGACACAAATGCACTTATTGGATGAACAACATTGGATAAGAACAAAAAGTGATTAGAATAATCCTTAGGATGCACAAAATAATGTAAATGTTAAACTAATGACATAAATGCACTTATTGGATGAACTACATTCCTTAAGTACAAAAGGTGATTAGAATAAGCCTTGGGATGCACCAAATGACGTATATGTTCATCCAATGACACAAACACACTTATTGGATGAACTACATTCCTTAAGAACGAAAAGTGATTAGAAAAAGCCTTGGGATGCACCAAACGACGTATATGTTCATCCAATGAGACAAACACACTTATTGGATGAACTATATTCCTTAAGATTGAAAAGTAGTTAGAATTAGCCTTGGGATGCACAAAATGACGTAAATGTTCATCTAATGACACAAATGCACTTATTGGATGAACAACATTGGATAAGAACAAAAAGTGATTAGAATAATTCTTAGGATGCACAAAATGACGTAAATGTAAATTAATTACACAAACGCACTTATTGGATGAACAACAATGGATAAGAACAAAAAGTGATTAGAATAATCCTTAGGATGCAGAAAATGACGTAAATGTTAAATTTATGACACAAACGCACTTATTGGATGAACAACATAGGTTAAGAACGAAGAGTCATTTGCATGAGCCTTGGAACGTACAAAATGACGTAAATGTTCATCCAATGACACAAACGCACTTACTGGATGAACTACATTAATTAAGAACGAAAAGTGATTAGAATAAGCCTTGGGATGCATCAAATGATGTATATGTTCATCCAATGACACAAACACACTTATTGGATGAACTACATTCCTTAAGAACGAAAAATGATTAGAATAATCCTTTGGATGCACAAAATGATGTAAATGTTAAATTAATGACACAGACACACTTATTGGATGAACAACATTGGTTAATATCGAAAAGTTATTTGCATAAGTCTTGGAATGCACAAAATGACGTAAATGTTCATCGAATGACACAAACGCACTTATTAGATGAACTACATTCCTTATGAACGAAAAGTAATTAGAATAAGCCTTGGGATGCACAAAATTACGTAAATGTTCATCCAATGACACAAACGCACTTATAGGATGAACTACATTCCTTAAGAACGAAAAGTGAATAGAACAAGCCTATCAATGCACAAAATGACGTAAATGTTCATCCAATGACACAAACGCACTTATTGGATGAACTACATTCCTTAAGATCAAAAAGTGATTAGAATAGGCCTTAGAATGCACAAAGTGACGTAAATGTTAAATTATTGACACAAACACACTTATTGGATGAACAACATTGGTTAATATCGAAAAGTGATTGGAATAAGCCTTGGAATGCACAAAATGACGTAAATGTTCATCCAATGACACAAACGCACTTATTGGATGAACTACATTCATTAAGAACGAAAAGTGACTAGAATAAGCCTTAGGATGCATCAAATGACGTATATGTTCATCCAATGACACAAACACACTTATTGGATGAACTATATTCCTTAAGATTGAAAAGTAGTTAGAATTAGCCTTGGGATGCACAAAATGACGTAAATGTTCATCTAATGACACAAATGGACTTATTGGATGAACAACATTGGATAAGAACAAAAAGTGATTAGAATAATCCTTAGGATGCACAAAATAACGTAAATGTTAAATAAATGACATAAATGCACTTATTGGATGAACTACATTCCTTAAGTACAAAAAGTGATTAGAATAAGCCTTGGGATGCACCAAATGACGTATATGTTCATCCAATGACACAAACACACTTATTGGATGAACTACATTCCTTAAGAACGAAAAGTGATTAGAAAAAGCCTTGGGATGCACCAAATGACATTCCTTAAGAACGAAAAGTGATTAGAATAAGTCTTGGGATGCACCAAATGACGTATATGTTCATCCAATGACACAAACACACTTATTGGATGAACTACATTCCTTAAGAACGAAAAGTGATTAGAATAATCCTTAGGATGCACAAAATGATGTAAATGTTAAATTAATGACACAAACGCACTTATTGGATGAACAACATTGGTTAACATTGAAAAGTGATTTGCATAAGTCTTGGAATGCACAAAATGACATAAATCTTCATCCAATGACACAAACGCACTTATTGGATGAACTACATTCCTTATGAACGAAAAGTGATTAAAATAAGCCTTGGGATGCACCAAATGACGTATATGTTCATCCAATGACATAAACACACTTATTGGATGAACTACATTGCTTAAGAACGAAAAGTGATTAGAATAGGACTTCGAATGCACAAAGTGGCGTAAATGTTAAATTAATGACACAAATACACTTATTGGATGAACAACATTGGTTAAGATCGAAAAGTGATTTGAATAAGCCTTGGAATGCACAAAATGACGTAAATGTTCATCCAATGACACAAACGCACTTATTGGATAAACTACATTCCTTAAGAACGAAAAGTGATAAGAATAAGTCTTGGGATGCATCAAATGACGTATATGTTCATCCAATGACACAAACGCACTTATAGGATGAACTACATTCCTTAAGCACGAAAAGTGAATAGAACAAGCCTATAAATGCACAAAATGACGTAAATGTTCGTCCAATGACACAAACGCACTTATTGGATGACCGACATTCGTTAAGAACAAAAAGTGATTAGAACAAGCCTATGAATGCACAAAATGACGTAAATGTTCATCTAATGACACAAACGCACTTATTGGATGAACAACATTGGCTTAGAACGAAAAGTGATTAGAATAATCCTTAGGATGCACAAAATGATGTAAATGTTCATCCAATGACACAAACACACTTATTGGATGAATTTCATTCCTTAAGAACAAGAAGTGATTAGAAAAAACCTTGGAATGCTCAAAATGATCTGAATGTTCATCCAATGATAGAAAAAGTGATTAGAATAGGCTTTAGGATGCACAAAATGACTTAAATGTTAAATTAATGACACAAACGCACTTATTGGATGAACAACAATGGTTAAGAATGAAAAGTGATTAGAATAAGCCTTGGAATGCACAAAATAACGTAAAGGTTCATGCAATGACACAGACGCACTTATACTTCCCAGAATGCTCATTCGAGTACAGAGTGTAATTTCGCACTGTTTTTGGCTTCTGTATTCGAATACAGAGAAGCTGTATTCGAATACAGATTCTAATTTTCCAGAAATCTCAGTTTTAAACACTGTCTTATGAATTTTAATAGTTGGGGAAAACAAAGGAATGATTTTTTATGAATAAGATTGGAGTTTTAAAATGATGATTGGAAACTGATGTGTGTAAGTACGTTATAAATCCAGAAATTCTGATGAAGGATATTGAATGCTGAAGTGTTGGTTGTACTTACAACTTATTTCCATCTTAATTGGTTGCTGTTTTGAACAATATATGTCATGAAATTTCAAAATGAGCCTCTTTATTTATCATCATTGATTTTATGATATTCCATGGTTATATTTGTTACTGTGAAATATATGCTATGTGTTATGTGTTAATTTCGGTCGGTGACCCTTTGCTATTATATGTGGAATTTGGGCTTTGCCCTCATATGCCCCCCAAACCCATGCCACTCGTGGGACCCGAAATGACGGAAACGTCACTCAACTTCATTGATCGTTCCATGCCTATTGCTTGGGTATACAACCCCACCTCAAGCAGGGCTACATACACGGGGAGATTGACGAGGACCTGTAGGACCAATGGAGTGGTGCACTACGTGGAGCACAACTATGCGAGGATTGACTTTCCTGTGCCTTCTCGTTTGGTATTGGAGGCGCACGAGATTTTTGAGGATGTAGAGGAACCAGCTAGAGGGGTTGAGACGGAGGCCACCGTAGGAGTGGTGACTCCTAACCCGGTGATTGGAGGAGATGCACGTGATTCTGAGGCGGAAGAGAAGAACAAAGAGCCGAAGCCAGCAGCAACTGATATTCCGGATCCGTCTAGGATATCCGATGATTGTTATGAGAATCCGGCACCGCCGAAGCGACCGAGACTATGCATTGATCTGACTTCGGAGGAGACTGACCCCTCTCTGTATGATGAGGAGGAGGTCACATCGAGGTGAGCTGCGGAGTCGGATGAGACTTGTTTGGGATGCGGAGGAAATCCTTGCTACTGTAGCTTTAGTGCATAATCAGTTAGACTTGATGTATAGGATTTGAGATGGAAATGTAATTTGTTTATTTTGGAAATTATTGTACTACTTTTCCGCTAAACTATGCACTCTGATATTGTCTTTTGGGATGATTATGACATTGTTATCTTTTGAAAATATAGTGATATTCCAATGAAGTTATTTAATTACGTTCATCGATTAAATTACGAAGTATCATTTTATGAAATGGATTACTGAAAACTTTATTTTAATTCTTTATGAATTAAATCTGGAAAATTGTTTTAAAAAAAAAAAAATACATTCGCGCTGTGTTTTAAACTCATGGTGTTACAATTGTGGTATCAGAGCATTTGGTTAAAGTTTTGGGATAAAGCTCTGATTTAATTATTTGTTTTGAGTTATTATCTGATCATGCATAGGAGCAAGTAGTTAAAGTGTCAAGTCTTGTGTAAGTTGTGGTGTGACTGAAGTGATGATGGTTTTGTAGGAAACAATGCCTCCACGAAGAGACGACTCCACAAGAGCAAATGTCAGCTGGGAAGATAGGATGGCTGAGGCGATGAATAACATGGTTGCGTCTGTTGCTGCACAGACGGCTGCAAAGACTCAACGAGATCTGGAGAAGAGAGAAAGAGAGATTCGTGCTGCTAAGTCTAGAGGACTAGAGGATTTTCGTCGCCATAATCCTCCCAAGTTCAAGGGTGATGAGGGTCCAGAAAGAGCGGACCAGTGGATTCAAGAGATGGAGAAAATCTTCGAGATGATTAACTGCCGGGCAGTAGTGCAAGTGAACTATGCCACGTACCTGCTGGTAGGGGACGCAGAGTACTGGTGGAGAAGTACGAGATCACTGATGCCGTCGGCTCAAGAGGAAGTGACCTGGGAGTCCTTCAAAAAAAAGTTTCTAGACAAGTACTTCCCAATGAGTACGAGGACCAAGTTGGGGGATGACTTTCTAAAATTGTACTAGGGGAGTATGACAGTGGGAGAATACACCGATAAATTTGAGTCGCTATCCAGACACTTCAGATTCTTCCAAGAAGAAGTTGATGAACAGTTCATGTGTCATCGCTTCCAGAATGGATTGAAGTATGAGATCCAATAATCGGTCCTACCCTTGGGAATACAACATTTCCAAGTGCTAGTGGAAAAGTGTAGAGAGGTGGAAGAGATGAAGAATAAGTGGACCAACAGAGGTGGTCACTTTAACTCAGGAGGGCCTAGTCGGATGAATAACCAGAACAATAAAGGGAAACAAGTTGCCAAGACGTATAACCGGCCACAGAACAACCGGAGGGGCCAGAATCGGCCGGGGAACCAGAGCTTTGGACGGCAATTAGGACAAGGAGTCCGGTGTTATCGCTGTGGGAAGGAAGGACATATTGCAACTGCTTGTACAACGAGAGATTTGTTGTGCTTCAACTGCCACAAGCCAGGTTACGTGGCGAGGGATTGCCGGGTTCCGAAGGTGGAGCCAACCGTGAACGCGACTAGGGCTACCCGTCCTGCTGCTAGAGGCCGCGTATATCATATGGGTGCTGAAGCTGGAGGTCAAGCCCAAAATTTAATCCAGCAAGATTGTGAGATTGCAGGTAACACCCTAAATGCACTTTTTGATTCGGGGGCAACCCACTCTTTCATTGCTATGGATTGTGTGCAGCATTTGAAGTTGTCTGTATCTGCTTTGCTTTTTGATTTGGTTGTTACTACGCATGCTAAGACTTTGACTATAGACTCTGCATGTTTACACTGTACGGTAACAATTCAGAATATGGACTTCTTGGTTAATCTAATCTGTCTACCCCTACAATCCCTCGAGATCATTCTCGGCATGGATTGGATGTCCTATAATTACGTAGTTTTGGATTGCGCTCGAAAACTGGTTCTTTTCCACGAACCTGGAGTCGCTCGATATTTGACTGCTAACCAACTCGGAGTATCGCTGAAGGAAGGAACTCAGGAGTTCTTATCATTGGCTAACATGGAGACCAAGATGGATGTAAATATAGAAGATGTGATGTTACTCAAGGAATACCCGGATATATTTCCATCTGAGATTCCAGGATTACCCCCGGTGAGAGAGGTGGAGTTCTTCATTGATTTACACCCTGGAACTGGACCTATCTCAATTGCACCATATCGAATGTCGCCATTGGAATTAAGAGAGCTTAAGGGTCAGATTGAAGGCTTGTTGGAGAAAGGATTTATCAGACCAAGTGTGTCGCCGTGGGGAGCACCGGTATTGTTGGTTAAGAAGAAGGATGGAAGTTCGCGTCTATGTGTGGATTATCGACAGCTGAACAAGGTGACCATCAAGAACCGTTACCCTTTACCGCCCATCGACGATTTGATGGACCAATTGAGGGGTGCAGCAGTGTTTTCAAAGATTGATTTGAAGTCGGGATACCATCAGATTCGAGTAAGAGAAGGAGATATTCAAAAGACTTCTTTCAGAACTCGTTACGGACATTATGAATATCTCGTTATGCCTTTTGGAGTTACGAATGCACCAGCAATTTTCATGGACTACATGAATAGGATATTTAGCCCGTTTTTGGATAAATTGGTGGTGGTATTCATCGACGATATTTTGACAACCTCACCAGTATTAGTGCTGCCACAGCCGGAGGAACCATATGAAGTTTACTGTGATGCATCTCACCAAGGTCTGGGATGTGTTTTGATGCAGCACAAGAAAGATGTAGCTTATGCCTCAAGGCAGTTGAAGACTCACGAACGGAACTACCCTACCTATGATTTAGAGCTTGCTGCTGTAGTGTTTGCGTTAAAAGTCTAGAGACACTACTTATATGGATGCACATTCACGGTGTTTAGTGATCATAATAGCTTGAAGTATATGTTCGACCAGAAGGAATTGAACATGCGTCAGAGAAGATGGATGGAGACTCTAAAGGATTTTGACTTCTCCTTGTAGTATCACCCTGGAAAGGCCAATGTAGTGGCTGATGCATTTAGTAGAAAGAGTATGTCAATATCTTCAATGATAATGGCCAGACAACAAGAGTTGTGGGAAGCATTTAGAGACCTACACTTGGACGTGAAGTTTGCACCAGGAGTGTTAAAGTGTGGGATCATAACAATTTCGAGTGGATTACTTGAGGAGATTGCAAACCTGCAAGATGACGCATTGATCCAAGAAAAGAGGAATTTGATAGTGCAAGGGCAGACAACTGAGTTCAGCGTCGGAACAGATAATATTCTGAGGTGTAATGGAAGAATTTATGTACCGGAAGTTGTAGAGATGAGAAGAGCAATTTTGGAAGACGCTCATAAGAGTAAGTTAAGTATTCATCCTGGAGCGACCAAGATGTACTAGGACTTAAGGCAGAATATCTGGTGGCCTGGAATGAAGAGGGATGTGGCAGAATATGTATCAGCTTGTTTGACTTGGCAGAAAGCGAAAGTGGAACATCAACGACCTGCTGGAATGCTGCAACCTTTGGACATACCAGAGTGGAAGTGGGACAGCATTTCCATGGATTTCATATCAGGACTGCCCAAGACAAGGAAAAAGAATGATTCAATTTGGGTAATAGTGGACCGTTTGACAAGGTCCGCACATTTTTTACCGGTAAGGACCACTTATAAGGTAGATAAGCTGACGGAAATCTACATCGCTGAGATTGTGAGGTTACAAGGCGTTCCATCAAGTATAGTATCGGACCGTGACCCAAAGTTCACATCTCATTTTTGGAGGGCGTTGCATGAAGCTTTGGGCACAAAACTGAAATTGAGTTCAGCCTACCATCCACAAACAGACGGAGAAACAGAGAGGACGAATCAGTCCTTGGAGGATCTCTTAAGAGCATGCGTGTTGGATGACATAGGGAGTTGGGATGACGTTCTGCCATTGATTGAGTTCACCTACAACAACAGTTTCCACACTAGTATTGGGATGGCGCCCTATGAAGCATTATACAAACGCAAGTGTCAAACGCCCTTATGGTGGTATAAGGACAGAGAAAGTATGATTATCGGACCAGAGATGGTGGAACAGACTACAAAGAAGATCAAGAAAATACAAGAGAAGATGAAGGTTTCGCAAGATCGTCAGAAGAGTTATGCGGACAAGCGTCACAGACCTCTGGAATTCGAGCAGGGTGATCATGTATTTTTGAGGGTTACGCCTACAACTGGTGTTGGCAAAGCTATTAAGTCAAAGAAGTTGACTCCTAAATTTATTGGGCCATACCAGATTACTGCTCGTATTGGACCTTTGGCGTATCGGATTGCGTTACCTCCAATACTGTCCAACATTCATGACGTATTTCATGTGTCGTAGCTAAGAAAGTACATTGCAGACCCGACACATGTAATCGAGCCTGATACAATTCAGCTAAGGGACAACTTATCGTTTGAAGTATTTGCGGTGAGGATCGACGACAGGAAGATTAAGCAGTTGAGAAACAAGGAAGTCCCACTAGTCAAGGTGATTTGGAATCCGACTACTGGAGACGCAACCTGGGAATTGGAAAGTAAAATGAAGGAACAATACCCTCAATTACTTACGGACACGTAGTTTCGAGGACGAAACTAATTTAAGGGGGGTAGTATTGTAAGACCCTTAATTTTAAATATTAATATTGGAATTAATGTCAAGGGCATTTTGGGAATTTTTGTAAATATTTAATATATGTATGTTTTGAGTGAATATATATATATAAATATTTAGTTTGAAGTATGAATTAAAATTATTGGATGAAGAATTAAATTAATTTAATTTCAAGTAATTAAATTAATCAAACCATTAAGTAAGGATTAGTGGCTAATTGCAAGACAATTAAAAGCTGGAAATCAGGCAAGTGGCAAGTGAGGTGGCACCATGAGAGCCTATTTATAGGAGTGAGAAGGATGGTGAAGTCAGAACACCATTCCTTCCTCCTCATTGCCCATATTGCATGTACCAACTCTATCTCCCCTCCCATTCTGTCTCTGTTCTGCCATTCCCGAATTCAAATTGAAGGGAGGGAAATTCCTCCAAACACCATTAACTGAAATTCCAACCATCAAACCAGAAAACCCACAGTAGTAAAGTTAATACCCACCTCGTTATGAAGTCAAAGAGCCCAGTTTTGCAGCAGCAAACTCAGGGAACAGCTTCGCCGTTTTTAGACGCAGAAAAGGGAACGCAGCAGGAACAAGAGAAATAGCAGAGCACGCTACAAGGGTAAGGGCACCTTCCATCTTTTAGCTGCATTAAGGCCACAAATGTGTGTTATTTCAGTTCTATTTTTAAAAGAAAAACTGTTTTCGAAAAATGACATTTTGAAAGAAAATGCATTTTGTTGATATATGATTATCCTGATGGTTGTTGCTGGCTGTTTTTCTAATAAAACATGCTGTTTTACTTAGTGGTGAAAGCTGGAAAATGTTTGCATGTTATTTTAATGATGAATAAAATGCATGTCTTAAAACTGTTTTGAAAATAATCTTAAAATGAAAAAATGCATTCTGTTTGGGGTTTGTTGTTCAGTGATGCTTGCATGATATTCTGATGTTTGAAGAAACTGAGTATTTGCATGTTTCTGATGTTTGAAGAAACTGAGTAGTTGCATGTTTCTGATGTTTGAAGAAACAGAGTATTTGCATGTTTCTGATGTTTGAAGAAACTGAGTATTTGCATGTTTTTGATGTTTGAGGAAACTGAGTACTTGCATGTTTATCCTGATGATATGAATGATTCTGATTCTGGATGTCTTGTGTGATTCTGATGATAGTGATGATTCTGATTCTGGTTGTTTTGGGTTATCTTGATGATATTGATCATTCTGATTCTGGTTGTTTGTGATGATTCTGGTGGTGTTGATGCTTTAAAAGGAAAAAGGGATTTTAAATAGGGGAAGTGCTTTCTGGAAAAATGCACAATCTGTGTTGATATTTGGTTTTTGTTTTTCAAGAAATAGTTTGAAAAGTGTAGATGTTTCAGGAATTATTTCACTGGTTTTTCGAAGGTGTATTCGAATACAACAAGTGTGTATTCGAATACAACCTGTCAAGTTCTGTTTTAACTAAAGTTCTCAAACTTGTATCGAATACAGAAGTGATATTTTTAACACTGTATTCGCCTCTGTAGTCGACTACAGGCATGCTGTATTCGACTACAGATTCGAGTTTTTCCAGAAACTCAGTTTTTAGCTTCTGTATTCGAATACAAGGAAGCTGTATTCGAATACAGATTCGAGTTTTCCAGAAAAACAGGTTTTAATCACTGTCATGTGAGTTTTGAAGTGTTGAGAAACTCTGAGAAGGTTTAAATGATTTGAAAAGATGTCTGTGAAATGGTTTTAAAGAGGAGAAAAAGATGTTTGAAAACCTTTAAGTGACATGGGAGAAAAGGCTGAATTTTTCAAAGGTTGAACTCTTGTATTCGACTACAGCCAGGCTGTATTCAAATTCAGAATGTTAAATTTTAGTTCCTGCTTCTGTATTCGAATACAGGGGGTGTGTATTCGAATACAGATTCGAATTTTCAGAAAATTTCAAGTTTTAAGAATGTTTTGAAAACCCTGAGTATTTGGGGGGATACTGGGAATGTTGTAGTGGATTTAAATGGAACTTTTGGATGACATTTTGAAGTGGTGGTGATGGAGTTTATAAATTTTACTGATATAGTGAAAGATGTGGTTTTGCACACAGAGACTGCCTCTGTATTCGAATACAGCCCTATGGTATTTGAATCTACACTGTTTTTGGCTTCTGTATTCGAATACAGAGGAGCTCTATTCGAAAAATTCCAGAAAATCCCATGTGTCTGAATTTTGAGAGGTTCAGAAAACATTTCAAAGTGTTAATGATTAATGGACTGTTTAATTCATGATTGTGATGTTGTTATTTGTGACTGTGCTGAAATATTTAAATATGATGAAGAGCATGAATTTTCTGAGTTGCGTTCTGTTTCTAGAGAAGTGAAACATTGCATATTCATGCATTGCATAGTCAAGTGGTACCCGCGATGGGCCACAGAGTAATGCGCAACCACGTGCTGATCTGTTGAGCGATTGCACGAGTGCTGGACTATTGAGCGTCAGCACTAGGTACTGATCTGTTGAGCGATTGTACTTTGGTATATAAGTGCTGGACTGTTGAGCGTCTGCACTGGTACTAGACTGTAGAGCGTATGTACCCTGAAATGCGCAACCCCGTGCTGATCTGTTTAGCGATTGCACGAGTGCTGGACTGTTGACCGTTTGCACTAGGTACTGATCTGTTGAGTGATTGTACCTCGGGTTATGTCAAACGTGCTGGTCTGTTGAGCGACTGCACGATGTGCTGGACTGTTGAGCGTCTGCACTGGTGCTGATCTGTTGAGCGATTGCACCCTGGTCATGAGGGCCGTTAAGTTGTGCTGGTCTGTGAGTGACTGCACCTTGGTGATTCCAAGAAAATTATGCATGAGCATATATGCATTACATTGAGGGATTTGACCGGTGTGTCACGATTGTTTATATGATGAATCTTGGTAATTAATGTGTGTGAGTGCTGTCCAGAATCTGAAATTCTGAATTAATGATTGTGTTTTGTTGATGTGTTGTTTGTACTTACCGCATACTTCATAATCATTGACTGCTGTTTTGAAAAGGCATGTAAGTCATAAATTTTCAAATGAGCGTTATTATTTCCTCATCATCATATGTTATACCATGATTATACATGTTGTTGTGCAATATATGCTATGTGACTATCTGTTATTTTCGGTCGGTGACCCCTTGCTATTATATTGTGGACTTTGGGATTTGCCCTCATATGCCTCCCAAACCCACGCCGCCCGTGGGTACCCGAACGACGGAAACGTCGTTGAATTTCCTTGATCACTACTCGCGCACTGCTTGGGCATTCGACCCCTTCTTAAGCAGAGCGACTTATACAGGGTGGCTGGAGCGGACAAGTAGGACTGACGGTGTGGAAGACTTCGTAGAGCGCACTCACGCGAGCATAGAGTTTCCCGTGCCTTCCCGCCTGGTGCTAGCGGTGCACGGAGTTTTCGACGACGCTGAGGAGTCTGCTGAAAGGGTTGAGACGGAGGCCACTGTAGGGGTGGTGACTCCCAACCCTGTGATTGGGAGAGAGATACATGAGTCTGATGCGGTGGAGAAGCGTGAAGAGCTGAGCCCAGTAGCGACTGAGATTCGGGTCCGTCTAGGATCTCCGATGATTGCTACGAGATTCAGGCACCGCAAAAGCAGCCACGAGTGTGTATTGACTTGACTTTTGAGGAGACCGACCCCTCCCTGCACGAGGAGGAGGAGGAGGTTACGTCGATGCGAGCTGCAGAGTCAGAATAGACTTGCGTGGGATGCAGAGGGAATCCGTGCTACTGCAGCTTCAGCGCATGATCAGTTAGACTTATTGTATTAGGTTTTGGGTTGAAATTGTAATTTGTCTTATTTTGGAAATTCTGTACTATTTTCCGTTGAACCATGTACTCTGATATTTACTGTTGATGTATTATGACAATGATATTTTGGGATGTATTAATGTTTAAAAACTAATTTCCAAGATAAGTACTTAGTGATAATCCTGACGAAGTATTTGGTTTACGTTCATCGATTAATCTATAACGTACTATTTTACGAAGAACTTTATTTTAATTCTTTTGAAATAGTTTAGGGAAAACTTATTTAAATTATTAATTTTTAAAAAAAAAAAATGCACCCGCGCTGTGTTTTAAACTCGGGGTGTTACAGAATACAGATTCGTGTTTTCCCGAAAATCAAGTTTTAAGCACTGCCATGTGCACTTTAAAGTGTTGTGGAAGGTTTGAAACAATTTAAAATGAAGTTTTTGAATAGTTTTGAAGAAGAGATGATGAGTTTAATAAAAACTTCAATGATTATGGGAAAATGCTGATTATACACTGTTTTTGGCTTCTGTATTCGACTACAGGCATCATGTATTCGAATACAGAATGTTGAAATTACAGTTTCAGCTTCTGTATTCGAATACAAGAGGGTCGTACTCGAATACAGATTCATGTTTTTCAAAAATCCAGAGTTTTAAACATTTGGGAAGGTTTGGGATGACCTAAAATGGAATTTTTGTGACAATTTGAAGTAATGGTAATGAAGTTTTTGAGACTCTACTGATATAGTGAAAAATACTGATTTTTACACTATGACAGCCTCTGTATTCGAATACAAGAAGGCTGTATTCGAATACAGAGTGTAATTCTGCACTGTTTTTGGCTTCTGTATTCGAATACAGAGAAGCTGTATTCGAATACAGATTCGTATTTTCCAGAAATCTCAGTTTTAAACACTGTCTTATGAATTTTAAGAGTTGGGGAAAACAAAGGAAATATTTTTGATGAATAAGAATGGAGTTTGAAATGATGATTGGAAACTGATGTGTGTAACTACGTTATAAATCCTGAAATTCTGATGAATGATTGTGAATGCTGAAGTGTTGGCTGTACTTACAACTTATTTCCATCTTAATTGGTTGTTGTTTTGAACAATACATGTCATGAAATTTCAAAATGAGCATCTTTATTTATCATCATTGATTTTATGATATGCCATGGTTTATTTGTTACTGTGAAATATATGCTATGTATTATGTGTTAATTTCGGTCAGTGACCCTTTACTATTATATGTGGAATTTGGGCTTTGCCCTCAGATTCCCCCCAAACCCATGCCACTCGTGGGACCCGAGACGACGGAAACGTCGCTCAACTTCATTGATCGTTCCGTGCCTATTGCTTGGGTATACAACCCCACCTCAAGCAGGGCTACATACACGGGGAGATTGACGAGGACCTGTAGGACCAATGGACTGGTGCACTACGTGGAGCACAGCTATGCGAGGATTGACTTTCCAGTGCCTTCTCATTTGGTATTGGAGGCGCACGGGATTTTTGAGGATGTGGACGAACTAGCTAGAGGGGTTGAGACGATGGCCACCGTAGGAGTGGTGACTCCTAACCCGGTGATTGGAGGAGATGCACGTGATTCTGAGGCGGAAGAGAAGAATGAAGAGCCGACGCCAGTAGCAGCTGATATTCCGGGTTTGTCTAGGATATCCGATGATTGTTATGAGATTCCAGCACCGCCGAAGCGACCGAGATTGTGCATTGATCTGACTTCGGAGGAGACTGACCCCTTTCTATATGATGAGGTGGAGGAGGTCACATCGAGGTGAGCGGCAGAGTCAGATGAGACTTGTTTGGGATGCGGAGGAAATGCGTGCTACTGTAGTTTTAGTGCATAATCAGTTACACTTGATGTATAGGATTTGACCTGGAAATGTAATTTGTTTATTTTGGAAATTATTGTACTACTTTTCCGCTAAACTATGCACTCTGATATTTTCTTTTGGGATGATTATGACATTGTTATCTTTTGAAAATATATTAATGTTTAGTGTTAAATTTCATGAATTAAGTACTTACTCATATTACGATGAAGTTATCTCATTACGTTCAACAATTAAATTATGAAGTATGATTTTATGAAATGGATTAGTGAAAACTTTATTTTAATACTTTATGAATTAAATCTGGAAAATTCTTTTACTTAATTGTTTTAAAAAAAAAAATACACTCGCACTGTGTTTTAAACTCGGGGTGTTACATTATCCAAGGACACAAACACACTTATTAGATGAACTACATTCGTTATTAACATAAAGTGATTAGAATAATCCTTGGGATGCACAAAATGACGTAAATGTTCATCCAATTACAAAAAAGCACTTATTGGATGAACTACATTCCTTAAGAACAAAAAGTGATTAGAATTAGCCTAAGGATGCCCAAAATGACGTAAATGTGAAATTAACCACAAAAACGCACTTATTGGATGAACTACATTCCTTAAGAACGAAAAGTGATTAGAATTTGCCTAGGCATGAACAAAATGACGTCAATGTTAAATTAATGACACAAACACACTTATTGAAAGAACAACATTTGTTATGAACAAAAAGTGATTTAAATAAGCCTTGGGATGCTTAAAATGACATAAATGTTCATCCAATGACACAAACTCACTTATTGGATGAACTACATTCCTTCAGAACGAAAAAAGTGATTAGAATAAGCCTTGGAATTCACATAATGATGTAAATGTTCATCCAATGACACAAATGCACTTATTAGATGAACTTCCTTCGTTAAGAACAAAAAGAGATTAGAATATGCCGTGGGATGCACAAAATGCGTAAATGTTCATCAAATGATCCAAACGCACTTATTGGATGAACTACCTTCCTAAAGAACGAAAAGTGATTAGAATGAGCCTTGGGATGCACAAAATGACGTAAACGTTAAATTAATGACACAAATGCACTTATTGGACGAACAACATTGGATAAGAACTAAAATGGATTAGAATAAACCTTGGGATGCACAAATTGACGTAAATGTTAAATTAATGACACAAACGCACTTATTGGATGAACTACATTCCAAAAGAACTAAAAGTGATTAGAATAAGCCTTGGAATGCACCAAATGACGTAAATGTTCATCCAATGACACAAATGCACTAATTGGATGAACTACATTCCTAAAGAACGAAAAGTGATTAGAATATGCCTTGGAATGCACAAATTAACGTAAATGTTCATCCAATGACACAAACGCAATTATTGGACAACCAACATTCCTTAAGAACGAAAAGTGATTGGAATATGCCTTGGTATGCACAAAATGTCGTAAATGTTCATCAAATGACACAAATGCACTTATTGGATGAACTACATTCCTTAAGAACCAAAAGTGATTAGACGAGACCTTAGGATGCACAAAATGACGAAATGTTAAATCAATGACACAAACGCACTTATTGGATGAACAATAGTGGTTAAGAACGAAAAGTCATTAGAATACGCCTTGGAATCCACAAAATAACGAGAATGTTCATCCAATGACACAAACACAGTTATTAGATGAACTACATTCCTAAAGAACTAAAAGTGATTAGAATAAGCCTTGGAATGCACCAAATGACTTAAATGTTAATCTAATGACACAAATGCACTTATTGGATGAACTACATTCCTTAAGAACGAAAATTGATTAGAATATGCCTTTGAATGCACAAAATAACTTAAATGTTCATCCAATGACACAAACGCAATTATTGGATGAACTACATTCCTTAAGAATGAAAAGTGATTGGAATATGCCTTGGTGTGCACAAAATGTCGTAAATGTTCATCGAATGACCCAAAAGCACTTATTTGACTAACTACATTCCTGAAGAACGAAAAGTGATTTGAATAGACCTTAGGATGCACAAAATGACGAAATGTTAAATCAATGACATAAATGCACTTATTGGATGAACAACAATGGTTAGGAACAAAAAGTGATTAGAATACGCCTTGGAATTCACAACATAAGGTAAATGTTCATCCAATGACACAAACACACTTATTGGATGAACTACATTCCTAAAGAACTAAAAGTGATTAGAATAAGCCTTGGAATGCACCAAATGACGTAAATGTTAATCCAATCACACAAATGCACTTATTGGATGAACTACATTCCTTAAGAATGAAAAGTGATTAGAATAACCCTTGGAATGCACAAAATAACGTAAATGTTCATCCAATGACACAAACGCAATTATTAGGTGAACTACATTCCTTAAGAACGAAAAGTGATTAGAATAAGCCTTGGTATGCTCAAAATGTCGTAAATGTTCATCGAATGACACAAATGCACTTATTGGATGAACTACATTCCTTAAGAACGAAAAGTGATTAGAATAGGCCTTAGGATTCACAAAATGACGTAAATGTTAAATTAATGACACAAACGCACTAATTGGATTAACAACAATGTTTAAGAACGAAAAGTGATAACAATAAGCCTTGGAATGCACGAAATAATGTAAATGTTCATCCAATGACACTAACACACTTATTGGATGAATTTGATTCCTTAAGAACGAGAATTGATTAGAATAAACCTTGGAATGCACAAAATAACATTAATGTTTGTCCATTGACACAAACGCACTTATTGGATGAACTACATTCCTTAAGAACGAAAACAGATTAGAATATGCCCTGAGATTCACAAAATGACGTAAATGTTCATCCAATGACACAAATGGACTTATTGGATTAACTACCTTCCTTAAGAACGAAAAGTGATTAAAATAAGCCTTGGGATAGACAAAATAAAATAAATGTTCATCCAATGACACAAACGCACTTATTGGATGAACTACATTCCTTAAGAACGAAAAGTGATTAGAATAAGCCTTGGAATGCACAAAATAACGTAAATGTTCATCCAATGACACAAACGTGCTTATTGGATGAACTACATACCTTAAGTACGAAAAGTGATTATAATAAGCCTTGGGATGCACAAAATGACATAAATGTTAAATTAATGACACAAACGCGCTTATTGGATGAACTACATTCCTTAAGAACGAAAAGTGATTAGAATAGGCCTTAGGATGCACAGAATGACGAAATGTTAAATTAATGACACAAACGCACTTATTGGATGAACAACAATGGTTAAGAACGAAAAGTGATTAAAATACGCCTTAGAATCCACAAAATAACGTAAATGTTCATCAAATGACACAAACGCACTTATTGAATGAATTTCATTTCTTAAGAACGCGAAGTGATTAGAACAAACATTGGAATGCACAAAATAACGTAAATTTTCATCCAATGACACAAACACAGTTATTGGATGAATGTAAGACCCTTAATTTTTAATTAAAATTATGGAATTAATTTTAATTGTATTTTTGGGGATATTTGTAAAATATTTAATATATGTATGTTTGAGTGAATAAAAATTATTGGATGAAGAATAAATTAATTTAATTATGAGTAATTAAATAAATTGGGCAGTTAAATTGAGGATTAGTGGCTAATTACAAGCAATTAAGTGCTGAAGGAGCCAACATTATTTTAACATTATTTTTGGGTGAGGTGGCACCACAAAATCCTATAAATAGGAGTGAGAAGGATGGTGAAATCAGAACACCATCCCTCCTTCCTCACTGCCCATACTACATGTAACAGTACCCCATTTTCCATCCCATTCTGTTTGCTGTTTTTGCCTTCCCCATTTCCAGTCACGACTACAAAGAGAAAAAGAGGAAGTTCCTCAAAAACACCATTACTTGAAAATGCAAGCATTAAACCAGAAAACCCCCAGTAGTAAAGTTAATCCCCACCTCATTGCGGAGCTAGAGAACTCAGTTTGGTAGCAGCAAACGCAGGCGAGAGTTTTCGCCGTTTTTGACGCATACACTTTAGCAGAAGCAGAACACGCTACAAGGGTAAGGACACCTTCCACTTTCTAGTTGCATTAGGGCTGTAAGTGCATAACTTTCATGGCATTACTAGTGTTTCCATTACTGTTTTGAAACTGGTTTCCCTAATGCTTGAAAGAAATGAAAAATGCATTTTTTGACGTTTTAAAAGCTCTATGATGATGGCTGTTTAAGCTGAATGCACTAAAGTTGTGTTGTTTATGTGGGAAAGTGGAAAACGTCTTGAATGTGATTTCAAGCATGATTTAAAAATGCATGTTCATAAAACTGTTTTGAAAATGGTTTTGAAATGCGAAAATGCATTCTGTTTGTGTGTTGTTGCTCTGTGATGCTGCATGTTATTCTGATGTGTGGTGAAAGCTGAATTGCTTGCATGTTATTTTGATGTGTTGTGAAAGCTGAAATGCTTGCATATTAATCTGATGTGTTGTGAAAGCTGAAAAGCTTGCTTGTTATTTTGATGTGTTGTGAAAGCTGAAATGCTTGCATGTTATTCTGATGTGTTGTGAAAGCTAAAATGCTTGCATGTTATTCTGATATTGAGAAAGCTGAAATGCTGTATGATGTTCTGATGGTTTGAAAGTCTGGATGATTTGTTGATGATGATTCTGATTATGTTTCTGTTTTCGAGTGATTTTGATGATGTTGATGATTTAAAAAGAAAAAGGACTTTTAATAAGGAAAGTATTGTCTGGAAAAAGGTGTTGAATCTGTTTTAATGTTGGTTGTTTGTTTTTAAAAGAAAACAGTTTGAAAAAGGTTGAAATCTCAGGAAAATTTCACTGGTTTTCGAAGGTGTATTCGAATACAACATGTGTGTATTCGACTACAACCTGTCAAGTTTCTGTTTTACTTAAGTTTTCAAACTTGTATTCGAATACGAGCCCCTGTATTCGAATAAAGAGGAAGGATTTTTGCTTTTGACTTAGCATTTGTATTCGACTACGACCATGTCGTATTCGAATACAGAAGTGGGATTTTAACACTGTATTCGCATCTGTATTCGACTACAGGCATGCTGTATTCGAATACAGAATGCAAATTTTCATTAGTTTCAGCTTCGGTATTCGAATACAATGAGTCTGTATTCGAATACAGATTCGTGTTTTTCAAGAAGCACTGTTTTTAGCTTCTGTATTCGAATACAAGGAAGCTGTATTTGAATACACATTCGTGTTTTCCAGAAAAACAAGTTTTAACCTCAACCTTGTGAATTTTAAAGTGTTGGAAACTTTGAGAAGGGTTAAAGTGATTTTAAATGGAGTTCTTGAAATATCTTTGAAAAGGAGAGGATGATGTGTTGAAAACCTTGAATGATCTGGGAGAAAATATTGAATTTTTCAAGGTTTTGTCTTCTGTATTCGACTACAGGCATGCCATATTCGAATACAGAATGTTAAAATTGCAGTTTCATGCTTCTGTATTCGAATACAAGGGGTATGTATTCGAATACAGATTCGAGTTTCCATAATTCCCAAGTTTTTAAGAGTGTTTTGTAAACCCTGAGTGTTTGGGGAATGTTGGGATTGTTGGGGGGAGTTAAAATGGAACTTTTGGTGATATTTTGAAGTTGTGGTGATGAAGTTTTTTTGAAACATTACTGATGTAGTGAAAGATGTTGTTTTGTGCACTGAGACTGCCTCTGTATTCGAATCACAGAGGGCTATATTTGAATACAGAGTGTGATTCTGCACTGTTTTTGGCTTCTGTATTCTAATACAAAGAAGCTGTATTCGAATACAGATTCGTAAAATTTAAGAAATCCCAGTTTTAACCACTGTATTTGAATTTTAAGAGTTTGGGAAAATATTTCAAAATGTTAATGAATACTTGGCTATTTAATCATGATTATGATGATTATAATTCTGACTGTGCTAAGATATTTTAAACATGATGAAAAGCATGAAATTTATGATTTGTATACTGTTTCTAGAGAAGTGAAACATTGCATATTCATGCATTGCATAGTCATGTGGTACCCGCGATGGGCCACAGAGTAATGCGCAACCACGTGCTGATCAGTTGAGCGATTGCACGAGTGCTGGACTGTTGAGCGTCTGCACTAGGTACTGATCTGTTGAGCGATTGTACCTTGGTATATGTCAATTGTGCTGGTTTGTTGTGCGACTGCATGAGTGCTGGACTGTTGAGCGTCTGCACTGGTGCTGATCTGTGACCGATTGCACCTTAGTCTTGAGGACCGTTAAAGTCAAACATATTGTGCTGGTCTGTTGAGCGACTGCACCTTGGTGATTCCTTGAAAATTGTATACATGAGCATATACATATTGCATTAAGGGATTGACCGGAGGGTCACGATTTGATTATAATGATGAGTGAAAATTGAATGTGTGTGAGTACTATTCAGAATCTGAATTTCTGATTTAATGATTGTGATTTGCTGAGGTGTTGTTTGTACTTACCACATATTGCATAATAATTGGTTGCTGTTTTTGAAAAGGCATTTATGTCATTAAATTTCAAATGAGCATGATTATTTTCCTCATCATCATATGTTATACCATGGACATAATTATTGTTGTGAAATATATGCTATGTGATTAATTGTTAATTTCGGTCGGTGACCCTTGCTACTATATTGTGGACTTTGGGCTTTGCCCTCAGATGCCCCCCAAACCCATGCCACCCGTGGGTACCCAAACGACGGAAACATCGTTGAACCTCCTTGATCGTTATTCGCGCACTGCTTGGGTATTTGACCCCATGTCAAGCAGGGCGACTTACACGGGGTGGTTGGAGCGGACGAGCAGGACTGACGGCGTAGAGGATTTCGTAGAGCGCACTCATGTGAGTATAGACTTTCCTGTGCCTTCCCGTCTTGTATTGGAGGCACACAGAATTTTCGACGATGCTGAGGAGTCCGTTAGAGGGGTTGAGATCGAGGCCACCGTAGGAGTGGTGACTCCCAACCCGGTGATTAGAGGAGTTGTACATGAGTCCGAGGTAGAAGGGAAGACTGATGAGCCGAAGCTAGTAGCAGCTGAGATTCCAGGTCCATCTAGGATCTCCGACGATTGTTATGAGATTCCGGCTCCGCCGAAGCGACCAAGACTATGTATTGATCTGACTTCTGAGGAGACCGACCCCTCTCTGTATGATGAGGAGGAGGAGGAGGTCACGTCGAGGCGAGCGGCAGATTCGGAGAAGACTTGCTTAGGATGCGGAGGAAATCCGTGCAAATGTAGCTTTAGCCCATGATGAGTTAGACTTGATGTATTAGGATTTGAGTTGGAAATGTATTTTGTTTTTATTTTGAAAAACAATTGTTGTACTATTTATTCCGCACTTTGATATTGACTTTGGGAATGTTATGACATTATTATCTTCCAAAAATGTTTTATTGTTTATCATTAAATTTCCAGAATTAAGTAATTATTTTAATTCCTTTTGAATTAATTTTGGAAAACTCATTTTAAATATTTATTTAAAAAAAAAAAATGCACCCGCGCTGTGTTTTAAACTCGGGGTGTCACAATGAACAAGAATTGTTAAGAACGAAAAGTGATTAGAAGAAGCCTTGGAATGCACGAAATAACGTAAATGTTCATCAAATGACACAAATGCACTTATTGAATGAATTTCATTCCTTAAGAACGAGAAGTGATTAGAACAAACCTTGGAATGAACAAAATAACGTAAATATTCATCCAATGACAGAAACACACTTATTGGATGAACTATATTCCTTAAGAAAGAAAAGTGATTAGAATAAGCCATGGAATGCACAAAATAACGTAAATGTTCATCCAATGACACAAACGCACTTATTGGATGAACTATATTCATTAAGAACATAAATTACTTAGAATTAGCCTTGGGATGCACAAAATGACGTAAATGTTCATCCAATAACACAAATGCACTTATAGGAGGAACTACATTCCTTCAGAACAAAAAGTGATTAGAATAAGTCTTAGGATGCACAAAATGACGTAAATGTTAAATTAATGACACAAACACACTAATTGGATGAACAACATTGGTTAAGAACGAAAAGTGATTAGAATAAGCTTATGAATGCACAAAATAACGTAAATGTTCATCCAATGACACAAACACACTTATTGGATGAACTACATTCCTTAAGAACAAAAAGTGATTAGAATAAGCCTTAGGATGCACAAAATGACGTAAATGTTCATCCAATGACACAAACACACTTATTGGATGAACTACATTCCATAAGAATAAAAAGTGATTAGAATAATCCTTGGGATGCACAAAATGACGTAAATGTGAAATAAATCACACAAACCCACATATTGGATGAACTACATTCCTTTAAATGTTCATTCAATGACACAAAACAAAGTAAATGTTCATCCAATGACACAAACGCACTTACTGGATGAACTACATTCCTTAAGAACGAAAAGTGATTAGAATAAGCCTTAGGATGCTCAAA
The DNA here is from genome assembly GCA_037974295.1 of Cicer cuneatum. Classification (NCBI taxonomy): domain Eukaryota; kingdom Viridiplantae; phylum Streptophyta; class Magnoliopsida; order Fabales; family Fabaceae; genus Cicer; species Cicer cuneatum. The sequence goes on along the minus strand of JBBPBO010001984.1, from coordinate 38,639,286 downwards.
ATGATGTAAATGTTAAATTAATGACACAAACGCACTTATTGGATGAACAACATTGGTTAAGAACGAAAAGTGATTAGAATAAGCCTTGGAATGCACAGAATGACGTAAATGTTCATCAAATGACACAAATGCTCTTATTGGATGAACTACATTCCTTAAGAACGAAAAGTGATTAGAATAATACTTGGAATGCACAGAATGACGTAAATGTTCATCAAATGCCACAAATGCACTTATTGGATGAACTACATTCCATAAGATTGAAAAGTGATTAAAATAAGCCTAGGAAAGCACAAAATGACGAAAACGTTAAATTAATGACACAAACGCATTATTGGAGTAACAACATTGGATAAAACAAAAATGGATTAGAATAAGCCTTACGATACACAAAATGACGTAAATGTTAAATTAATGAGACAAACCGCTTATTGGATGAACTATATTCCTTAAGAACGAAAAGTGGTTAGAATTAGCGTTGGGATGCACAAAATGACGTAAATGTTCATGCAATGACACAAATGCACTTATTGCATAAACTACATTCCTGATGAACGAAAAGTGATTAGAATAAGACTTGGAATGCACAGAATGACGTAAATGTTCATCAAATGACACAAATGCACTTATTGGATGAACTACATTCCATAAGATTGAAAAGTGATTAGAATAAGCCAAGGAAAGCACAAAATGACGTAAACGTTAAATTAATGACACAAACGCACTTATTGGATTAACAACATTGCATAAGAACGAAAATCGATTAGAATAAGCCTTGCTATGCACAAAATGACGTAAATGTTAAATTAATGATACAAACGCACTTATTGGATGAACTATATTCCTTAAGAACGAAAAGTGGTTAGAATTAGCCTTGGGATGCACAAAATAACGTAAATGGTCATCCAATGACACAAATGCACTTATTGGATAAACTACATTCCTGAAGAACGAAAAGTGATTAGAAGAAGTCTTGGAATGCACAGAATGACGTAAATGTTCATCAAATGACACAATTGCACTTAATTGATGAACTACATCCATAAGATTGAAAAGTGATTAGAATAAGCCTAGGAAAGCACAAAATGACGTAAACGTTAAATTAATGACACAAACGCACTTATTGGATTAACAACATTGGATAAGAACGAATATGGATTAGAATAAGCCTTGCGATGCACAAAATGACGTAAATGTTAAATTAATGTTACAAACGCACTTATTGGATGAACTATATTCCTTAAGAACGAAAAGTGGTTAGATCTAGCCTTGGGATGCACAAAATGACGTAAATGTTCATCCAATGACACAAATGCACTTATTGGAGGAACTACATTCCTTAAGAACGAAAAGTGATTAGAATAAGCCTTAGGATGCACAAAATGACGTAAATGTAAAATTAATGACACAAACGCACTTATTGGATGAACAACATTGGTTAAGAACGAAAAGTGATAACTATAAGCCTTGGAATGCACAAAATAATGTAAATGTTCATCCAATGACACAAACACACTTATTGGATGAACTACATTCCTTAAGAACGAAAAATGATTAGAATAATCCTTAAGATGCACAAAATGAAGTAAATGTTAAATTAATGACACAAACGCACTTATTGGATGAACTACATTCCTTAAGAACGAAAAGTGATTAGAATAAGCCTTGGGATGCACAAAATGACATAAATATTCATCCAAAAACACATAAACGCACTTATTGGATGAACTACATTCCTTACGAACGAAAAGTGATTAGAATAAGCCTTCGGATGCACAAAATGACATAAATGTTCCCCAATGACACAACCGCACTTATTGGATGAACTTCATTCCTTAAGAACAAAAAGTGATTCGAATAATCCTTGGGATGCACAAAATGCATAAATGTGAAATTAATCACACAAACGCACTTGTTGGATGAACTACATTCCTAAACACCGAAAAGTGAATAGTATTAGCCTAGGGATGCACAAAATGACGTAAATGTTAAATTAATGACACAAACGCACTTATTGGATGAGCAACATTGGTTAAGAAAGAAAAGTGATTAGAATAAGACTTGGAATGCAGAAAATAACGTAAATGTTCATCCAATGACACAAACGCACTTATTGGAGAAACTTCATTCCTTAAGAAGGAGAAGTGATTAGAATAAGCCTTGGAATGCACAAAATGACGTAAATGTTCATCCTTTGACACAAATGCACTTTTTGGATAAACTACATTCCTTAAGAACAAAAAGTGAATAGAATAGGCCTTATAATGCACAAAATGATATCAATGTTATATTAATGACACAATCGCACTTATTAGATGAACAACAATGGTTAAGAACGAGAAATGATTAGAATAAGCCTTGGAATGCACAAAATAATGTAAATGTTCATCAAATGACACAAATGCACTTATTGGATGAACTACATTCCATAAGATTGAAAAGTGATTAGAATAAGCCTAGGAAAGCACAGAATGACGACAACGTTAAATTAATGACACAAACGCATATTTGGAGTAACAACATTGGATAAGAACAAAAATGGATTAGAATAACCCTTGCGATACACAAAATGACGTAATTGTTAAATTAATGATACAAACCGCTTATTGGATGAACTATATTCCTTAAGAACGAAAAGTGGTTAGAACTAGCCTTGGGATGCACAAAATGATGTAAATGTTCATCCAATGACATAAATGCACTTATTGGATAAACTACATTCCTGAAGAACGAAAGTGATTAGAAGAAGTCTTGGAATGCACAGAATGACGTAAATGTTCATCAAATGACACAAACGCACTTATTGGATAAACTACATTCCTTAAGAACGAAAAGTGATTAGAATAAGCCTTCCAATGCACAAAATGACGTAAATGTTCATGCAATGGCACCAATTGCACTTATTGGATGAACTACACTCCTTAAGAACGAAAAGTGATTAGAATAAGCCTTGGGATGCCCAAAATGATGTAAATGTTCATCTACTAACACAGAAATGCACTAATTGGATGAACTACATTCCTTATGAATGAAAAGTGATTAGAATAAGACTTGGCATGCACAAAATGACGTAAATGTTCATCTAATGACACAAACGCACTTATTGGATGAACTACATTCCTTAAGAACGAAAAGTGATTAGAATTAGCCTAGGAATGCACAAAATGATGTAAATGTTAAATTAATGACACAAACGCACTTATTGGATGAACAACATTGGTTAAGACCAAAAACTGATTACAATAAGCCTTGGAATGCACAAAAGAACGTAAATCTTCATCCAATAACACAAACGCAGTTATTGGATGAACTACATTCCTGAAGAACGAGAAGTGATTAGAATAAGGCTGGGATTGCACAAAAGAACATAAATGTTCATCAATTGACACAAACGCACTTATTGGATAAACTACATTCCATAAGAACAAAAAGTGATTAAAATAAGCCTTGGAATGCACAGAATGACGTAAATGCTTATCAAATGACACAAACGCACTTATTGGATGAACTACATCCCTTAAGATTGAAAAGTGATTAGAATAAGCCTAGTGATGCACAAAATGACGTAAACGTTAAATTAATGACACAAACGCAATTATTGGATGAACAACATTGGTTAAGCACGAAAAGTGATTAGAATAAGCCTTGGAATGCACAAAATGACTTAAATGGTCATCCAATGTCACAAACACATTTATTGGATGAACTACATTCCTTAAGAACAAAAAGTAATTAGAATAAGACTTGGGATGCACAAAATGACATAATTGTTCATCCAATGACACAAACGCACTTATTGGATGAACTACATTCCTTAAGAACAAAAAGTAATTAGAATAAGCCTTGGGATGCACAAAATGACATAAATGTTCATCCAATGACACAAACACACTTATTGGATGAACAACATTGGTTAAGAACGAAAACTGATTAGAATAAGCCTTGGAATGCACTAAATAATATAATTGTTCATCCAATGACACAAACACACTTATTGGATAAACTACATTCCTGTAGAACGAAAACTGATTAGAATAAGCCTTGGAATGCACAAAATGACGTAAATGTTCATTCGATGACACAAATTCACTGATTGGATGAACTGCATTCCTTAAGAACGAAAAGTGATTAAAATAATCCTTAAGATGCACAAAATTACGTAAATGTTAAATTAATCGCACTTATTGGATGAACAACATTGGTTAAGAATGAAATGTGATAAGAATAAGCCTTGGAATGCACAAAATCACTTAAATGTTCATCCAATGATAGAAACGCACATATTGGATGAACTACATTCCTTAAGAACAAAAAGTAATTAGTATAAGCCTTGGGTTGCGCAAAATGACATAAATGTTCATCCAATGACACAAACACACTTATTGGATTAACAACATTGGTGAAGAACGAAAACTGATTAGAATAAGCCTTGGAATGCACAAAATAAGATAAATGTTCATCCAATGACACAAACGCACTTACTAGATAAACTACATTCCTGTAGAACGAAAAGTGATAAGAATAAGCCTTGGAATGCACAAAATGACGTAAATGTTCATCTGATGAGACAAATGCACTTATTGGTTGAACTACATTCCATAAGAACGAAAAGTGATTAGAATAAGCCTAGGAAAGCACAAAATGACATAAACGTTAAATTAATGACACAAACACACTTATTGGATTAACAACATTGGATAAGAACGAAAATGGATTAGAACAAGCCTTGCGATGCAGAAAATGATGTAAATGTTAAATTAATGATACAAACGCAATTATTGGATGAACTATATTCCTCAAGAACGAAAAGTGGTTAGAATTAGCCTTTGGATGCACAAAATGACATAAATGTTCATCCTTTGACACAAACGCACTTATTGGATGAACTACATTCCTTAAGAACGAAAAGTGATTAGAATAGGCCTCAGGATGCACAAAATGACGTAAATGTTAAATTAATGAGACAAACGCACTTATTGGATGAACAAGATTGGTTAAGCACGAAAAGTGATTAGAATAAGCCTTGGAATGCCCAAAATGACTTAAATGTTCATCCAATGTCACAGACGCACTTATTGGATGAACTACATTCCTTAAGAACAAAAAGTAATAAGAATAAGACTTGGGATGCACAAAATGACATAAATGTTCATCCAATGACACAAACGCACTTATTGGATGAACTACATTCCTTAAGAACAAAAAGTAATTAGAATAAGCCTTGGGATGCACAAAATGACATAAATGTTCATCCAATGACACAAACACACTTATTGGATGAACAACATTGGTTAAGAACGAAAACCGATTAGAATAAGCCTTGGAATGCAGTAAATAATATAATTGTTCATCCAATGACACAAACGCACTTATTGGATAAACTACATTCCTGTAGAACGAAAAGTGATAAGAATAAGCCTTGGAATGCACAAAATGACGTAAATGTTCATCCAATGACACAAATGCACTTATTGGTTGAACTACATTCCTTAAGAACGAAAAGTGATTAGAATAAGCCTAGGAAAGCACAAAATGACATTAACGTTAAATTAATGACACAAACGCACTTATTGGATTAACAACATTGGATAAGAACGAAAATGGATTAGAATAAGCCTTGCGATGCACAAAATGACGTAAATGTTAAATTAATGATACAAACGCACTTATTGGATGAACTATATTCCTCAAGAACGAAAAGTGGTTAGAATTAGCCTTGGGATGCACAAAATGACATAAATGTTCATCCTATGACACAAATGCACTTATTGGATGAACTACATTCCTAAAGCACAAAAAATGATTAGAATAATCCTTGGAATGCACAAAATAACATAAATGTTCATCCGATGACACAAACACACTTATTGGATGAACAACATTGGATAAGAACGAAAACTGATTAGAATAAGCTTTGGAATGCACAAAATAACATAAATGTTCGTTCAATGACACAAACGCACTTACTGGATAAACTACATTCTTGAAGAACGAAAAGTGGTTAGAATAAGCCTTGGAATGCACAAAATGACGTAAATGTCCATCTGATGACACAAATGCACTTATTGGATGAACTTCATTCCTCAAAGAACGAAAAGTGATTTGACTAAGCCTAGGGATGCACAAAATGACGTAAAAGTTAAATTAATGACACAAACGCACTTATTAGTTGAACTATATTCCTCAAGAACGAAAAGTTGTTAGAATTAGCGTTGGGATGGACAAAATGACATAAATGTTCATCCTATGACACAAACGCACTTTTTTGATAAACTACATTCCTTAAGAACAAAGAATGATTAGAATAATCCTTAGGATGCACAAAATGACGTAAATGTTAAATTAATGACGCAAACGCACTTATTGGATGAACAACATTAGTTAAGCACGAAAAGTGATTAGAATAAGCCTTGGAATGCAAAAATATGACTTAAATGTTCATCCAATGAAACAAACGTACTTATTGGATGAACTACATTCCTTAAGAACAAAAAGTAATTAGAATAAGACATGGGATGCACAAAATGACATAAATGTTCATCCAATGACACAAACGCACTTATTCGATGAACTACATTCCTTAAGAACAAAAAGTAATTAGAATAAGCCTTGTGATGCACAAAATGACATAAATGTTCATCCAATGACATAAACGCACTTATTGGATTAATTACATTCTTTAAAACGAAAAGTGATTAGAATAGGCCTTAGGATGCACAAAAATGACGTAAATGTTAAATTAATGACACAAACGCACATATTGGATGATCATTTACATTCCTTAAGAACAAAAAGTTATTAGAATAGGCCTTAGGATGCACAAATTGACATAAATGTTAAATTAATGACACAAACATATTTTGTAACATCCTCTAAATTTATTATTTAAAATAATTAAGACTTATAAATTTATATATTTCGTTATTAATTTAGGTGTGATAACTATTTTCCTTGTTCGACTTATTGTAGTTGATAAAATTATTAGTAAGAATTATTTAATCATTAGAGAAGTCTTATATAATTGTATATATATATATATATATGTGTTGTTTTAGTACAAGAAGTATTTGAGCTAAGGGTTTGTGGCTAGGTGTGACCCAACCCGTAATAGAAATTTGAGCTTGGAGTTGGTGGCTTAGTTTTTGTATGATCAAGGTTAAGAAAAAATTAATAATAAATAAATAAAATAATATTTTCTCCCTTCTATTCTTTATTTGGGCCCAACACTATCTACCCAATAATCTCCACTTTAAATTTTCCCTAAAGTCCACAATATTTCCATACTAAGTAATAATAAGAAGAAAAAAATACCGAAACCCTAGCCGTCATCTCCTTCACACCTCATCTCCTTCGTGCAACAAACTTTTCGTGTGAACAACTTCGTGGGGGCTTAGAGCTTCGTATAGGAAGAAAAGCTGCCAAGGTAAGGGCTTTTCCGCACAAAAATTTGAGTTAGACCGTTAGTTGGATGACATGGAACTAATAATTGTAATTGCTTGCTTTTGAAAGAAATAAATGTTGACTAATAAAATAAAATAATGGAATCTGAAATCCTTTACATTGAGTTCGATATGTAATGTATGTCTTTTTAAGAAGTAAAATATGAATTTTTATATTATACATGATAGTGTTTTAATTTTTATGATGGATATGAAGCAAAATATGATTTTTCTTATGTTATATATATGATAAAGTTTGGATTTTGATGATGTATTATGAGTTGGAGTTTGAAGTTTCTTGTTATATATAAAGTTTTGATCTTTATGGTGTAAATGAAGTCAAGTCCTGATTTTTATGCGTACGTGGTGAAAATTATTATTTAATGATTATTTGTTTATGAATATATGATTCTCATGATAAGGATGTGTGATATGTGATCTTTGTGATGTGAATAAGATGATGGTTTTAAAAAGGTGATTTTTTTAATGCATATGACATGATTCTTAGTGGGCTGTGTGCGAGTATAATTGTGATAATATATGGTCATGTCATGGCATATGCATCTTCGTGGGAGTTGCCTTAGTGGCAGGTTTATTTTCCCCATTGGTATGGGTGATCTTTCTGTGTGGATAAGAACGAAAATGGATTAGAATAAGCCTTGCGCTGCACAAAATGACGTAAATGTTAAATTAATGATACAAACCGCTTATTGGATGAACTATATTCCTTAGGAACGAAAAGTGGTTAGAATTAGCCTTGGGATGCACAAAATGACGTAAATGTTCATCCAATGACACAAATGCACTTATTGGATAAACTACATTCCTTAAGAACAAAAAGTGATTAGAATAAGTCTTGGAATGCACAGAATGACGTAAATGTTCATCAAATGACACAAATGCACTTATTGGATGAACTACATTCCATAAGATTGAAAAGTGATTAGAATAAGCCTAGGAAAGCACAAAATGACGTAAACGTTAAATTAATGACACAAACGCACTTATTGGATTAACAACATTGGATAAGAACGAAAATGGATTAGAATAAGCCTTGCGATGCACAAAATGACGTAAATGTTAAATTAATGATACAAACGCACTTTTTGGATGAACTATATTCCTTAAGAACGAAAAGTGGTTAGAATTAGCCTTGGGATGCACAAAATGACGTAAATGTTCATCCAATGACACAAATGCACTTATTGGAGGAACAACATTGGTCAAGAACGAAAAGTAACAACTATAAGCCTTGGAATGCACAAAATAATGTAAATGTTCATCCAATGACACAAACACACTTATTGGATGAACTTCATTCCTTAAGAACAAAAAATGATTAGAATAATCCTTAAGATGCACAAAATGACGAAAATGTTAAATTAATGACACAAACACACTTATTGGATGAACAACATTGGTTGAGAACGAAAAGTGATTAGAATAAGCCTTGGAATGCATAAAATGACGAAAATGTTCATCCAATGACACAAACGCACTTATTGGATGAACTACATCCCTTAAGAACGAAAAGTGATTAGAATAAGCCTTAGGATGCACAAAATGACGTAAATGTTAAATTAATGACACAAACGCACTTATTGGATGAACAACATTGGTCAAGAACGAAAAGTGACAACTATAAGCCTTCAAATGCACAAAATAATGTAAATGTTCATCCAATGACACAAACACACTTATTGGATGAAATACATTCCTTAAGAACGAAAAATGATTAGAATAATCCTTCAGATTCACAAAATGACGAAAATGTTAAATTAATGACACAAACGCACTTATTGGATGAACAACATTGGTTGAGAACGAAAAGTGATTAGAATAAGCCTTGGAATGCATAAAATGACGAAAATGTTCATCCAATGACACAAACGCACTTATTGGATGAACTACATTCCTTAAGAACGAAACGTGATTAGAATAAGCATTGGGATGCACAAAATGACGTAAATATTCATCCAAAAACACATAAACGCACTTATTGAATGAACTACATTCCTTACGAACGAAAAGTGATTAGAATAAGCCTTCGGATGCACAAAATGACGTAAATGTTCACCCAATGACACAACCGCACTTATTGGATGAACTACATTCCTTAAGAACAAAAAGTGATTAGAATAATCCTTGGGATGCACAAAATGACGTAAATGTTAAATTAATAACACAAACACACTTATTGGATGAGCAACATTGGTTAAGAATGAAAAGTGATTAGAATAAGACTTGGAATGTACAAAATAACGTAAATGTTCATCCAATGACACAAACGCAGTTATTGGATAAACTTCATTCCTTAAGAAGGAGAAGTGATTAGAATAAGCCTAGGAATGCACAAAATGATGTAAATGATCATCCTTCGACACAAATGCACTTTTTGGATGAACTACATTCCTTAAGAACAAAAAGTGAATAGAATAGGCCTTACGATGCACAAAATGACGTAAATGTTAAATTAAAGACACAGACGCACTTATTGGATGAACTACATTCGTTAAGAATTAAAAATGATTACAATAATCCTTGGAATGCACCCAATGGCGTAAATATTCATTCAATGACACAACAACACTTATTGGATGAACTACATTCCTTAAGAACAAAAAGTGACTAGAATAAGCCTAGGGATAAACAAAATGACGTAAACGTTAAATTAATGACCCAAACACAGTTATTGGATTAACAACATTGGATAAGAACGAAAATGGATTAGAATAAGCCTTGGGGTGCACATATTGACGTAAATGTTAAATTAATGACACAAACGCACTTATTGGATGAACTACATTCCTTAAGAATGAAAAGAGGTTAGATTATGCCTTGGGATGTACAAAATGACGTAAATGTTCATCCAATGACACAAATGCACTTATTGGATGAACTACATTCTTTAGGAACGAAAAGTTATTAGAATAAGCCTTGGAATGCACAAAATGATATCAATGTTATATTAATGACAGAAACGCACTTATTGGATGAACAACAATGGTTAAGAACTAAAAGTGATTAGAATAAGCATAGAAATGCTTAAAATAACCTAAATGTTCATCCAAAGACACAAACACACTTATTGGATGAACTGCATTCCTTAAGAACGAGAAGTGATTAGAATAAGCCTTGAAATGCACAAAATGACGTAAATGTTCATCCTATGACACAAATGCACAAAATGATGTAAATGTTCATCCAATGACACAAACGCACTAATTGGATGAACCACATTCCTTAAGAACGAAAAGTGATTAGAATAAGCCTTAGAATGCACAAAATGACTTAAATGTTCATCCAATAACACAAATGCACTTATTGGATGAACTACATTCCTTAAGAACGAAAAGTGATTAGAAAAAGCCTTAGGATGCACAAAAATGACGTAAATGTTAAATTAATGACACAAACGCACTTATTGGATGAACTACATTGATTAAGAACGAAAACTGATTAGAATAAGCCTTGGAATGCACAAAATAACATAAATGTTCATCCAATGACACAAACGCACTTATTGGATAAACTACATTCCTTAAGAACGAAAAATGATTAGAATAAGCCTTCGAATGCACAAAAAGACGTAATTGTTCATGCAATGGCACCAATTGCACTTATTGGACGAACTACACTCCTTAAGAACGAAAAGTGATTAGAATAAGCCTTGGCATGCACAAAATGACGTAAATGTTCATCTAATGACACAAACGCACTTATTGGATGAACTGCATTCCTTAAGAATAAAAAGTAATTAGAATAATCCTTGGGATGCATAAGATGACTTAAATGTGAAATTAATCACACAAACGCACTTATTGGATGAACTACATTCCTTAAGAACGAAAAGTGATTAGAATTAGCCTAGGAATGCACAAAATGATGTAAATGTTAAATTAATGACCCAAACACACTTATTGGATGAACAACATTGGTTAAGAACGAAAACTGATTACAATAAGCCTTGGAATGCACAAAACAACGTAAATCTACATCCAATAACACAAACGCAGTTATTGGATGAACTACATTCCTTAAGAACGAGAAGTGATTAGAATAAGTCTGGGATTGCACAAAAGAACATAAATATTCATCCAAAGACAGAAACGCACTTATTGGATAAACTACATTCCATAAGAACGAAAAGTGATTAGAATAAGCCTTGGAATGCACAAAATGACGTAAATGTTCATCAAATGACACAAAATCACTTATTGGATAAACTACATCCCTTAAGATTGAAAAGTGATTAGAATAAGCCTAGGGATGCACAAAATGACGTAAACGTTAAATTAATGACACAAACGCACTTATTGGATGAACTATATTTCTTAATTACGAAAAGTGGTTACAATTAGGCTTGAGATGCACAAAATGACATAAATGTTCATCCAATGACAAAAACGCACTTATTGGATGAACTCCATTCCTTAAGAACTAAAAATGACGTAAATGTTAAATTAATGACACAAACGCACTTATTGGATGAACAACATTGGATAAGAACGAAAAGTTATAACAATAAGCCTTGGAACACACTAAATGACGTAAATGTTCATCGAAAGACACAAATGCACTTATTGGATGGACTACATTCTTTAAGTACGAAAAGTGATTAGAATAAGCCTTGGAATGCACAAAATAACATAAATGTTCATCCAATGACACAAACGCACTTATTGGATAAACTACATCCCTTAAGATTGAAAAGTGAATAGAATAAGCCTAGGGATGCACAAAATGACGTAAATGTTAAATTAAAGACACAGACGCACTTATTGGATGAACTACATTCCTTAAGAATTAAAAATGATTACAATAAGCCTTGGAATGCACCAAATGGCGTAAATATTCATTCAATGACACAACAACACTTATTCGATGAACTACATTCCTTAAGAACGAAAAGTGACTAGAATAAGCCTAGGGATAAACAAAATGACGTCAACGTTAAATTAATGACCCAAACACACTTATTGGATTAACAACATTGGATAAGAACGAAAATGGATTAGAATAAGCCTTGGGATGCACATATTGACGTAAATGTTAAATTAATGACACAAACGCACTTATTGGATGAACTACATTCCTTAGGAATGAAAAGAGGTTAGATTATGCCTTGGGATGTACAAAATGACGTAAATGTTCATCCAATGACACAAATGCACTTATTGGATGAACTACATTCTTTAGGAACGAAAAGTTATTAGAATAAGCCTTGGAATGCACAAAATAACGTAAATGTTTATCCAATGACAGAAACGCACTTATTGGATGAACTACATTCCTTAAGAACGAAAAGTGATTAGAATAAGCCTTGGAATGCACAAAATAACGTAAATGTTCATCCAATGAAACAAAATGACGTCAACGTTAAATTAATGACCCAAACACACTTATTGGATTAACAACATTGGATAAGAACGAAAATGGATTAGAATAAGCCTTGGGATGCACAAAATGACGTAAATGTTAAATTAATGACACAAACGCACTTATTGGATGAACAACATTGGATAAGAACGAAAAGTTATAACAATAAGCCTTGGAACACACTAAATGACGTAAATGTTCATCGAAAGACACAAATGCACTTATTGGTTCAACTACATTCCTTAAGAATGAAAAGTGATTACTATAAGGCTTGGAATGCACAAAATGACGTATATGTTAAATTAATGACACAAACGCACTTAGCGGATGAACAACATTGGTTAAGAACGAAAAGTGATTAGAATAAGCCTTGGAATGCACAAAATGATGTAAATGTTCATCCAATGACACAAATGCACTTATTGGTTCAACTACATTCCTTAAGAATGAAAAGTGATTATAATAGGCCTTAGGATGCACAAAATGACGTAAATGTTAAATTAATGACACAAACGCACTAATTGAATTAACAACATTGGATAAGAACGAAAAGTTATAACAATAAGCCTTGGAACGCACAAATTGATGTAAATGTTCATCGAAAGCCACAAATGCACTTATTGGATGGACTACATTCCTTAAGTACGAAAAGAGATTAGAATAAGCCTTGGAATGACACAAACGCACTTATTGGATTAACTACATCCCTTAAGATTGAAAAGTGAATAGAACAAGCCTAGGGATGCACGAAATGACGTAATTGTTAAATTAAAGACACAAACGCACTTATTGGATGAACTACATTCCTTAAGAACTAAAAATGATTAGAATAAGCCTTGGAATGCACCAAATGGAGTAAATGTTCTTTCAATGACACAAATGCACTTATAGGATGAACTACATTCCTTAAGAATGAAAAGAGGTTAGATTATGCCTTGGGATGTACAAAATGACGTAAATGTTCTTCCAATGACACAAATGCACTTATTGGATGAACTACATTCTTTAGGAACGAAAAGTTATTAGAATAAGCCTTGGAATGCACAAAATAACGTACATGTTTATCCAATGACACAAAGGCACTTATTGGATGAACTACATTGCTTAAGAACGAAAAGTGATTAGAATAATCCTTGGAATGCACCAAATAACGTAAATGTTCATCCAATGACACAAACGCACTTATTGGATGAACTACAATCCTTAAGTACGAAAAGTGATTAGAATAACGCTTGGAATGCACAAAATGACGTAAATGTTAAATTAATGATACAAACGCACTTAGTGGATGAACAACATTGGTTAAGAACGAAAAGTGATTAGAATAAGCCTTGGAATGCACAAAATTACTTAAATGTTCATCCAATGACACAAACGTACTTATTGGATGAACTACATTCCTTAAGAACGAAAAGTGATTAGAATAAGCCTTGGAATGCACAAAATAACGTAAATGTTCATCGAATGAGACAAACGCACTTATTGGATGAACTACAATCCTTTAGAACGAAAAGTTATTAGAATAAGGCTTGGAATGCACAAAATGATGTAAATGTTAAATTAATGACACAAACGCACTTAGTGGATGAAAAACCTTGGTTAAGAACGAAAAGTGATTAGAATAAGCCTTGGAATGCAAAAAATGACGTAAATGTTCATCCAATGACACAAATGCACTTATTGGATGAACTACATTCCTTAAGAATGAAAAGTGATAAGAATAGGCCTTAGGATGCACAAAATGACGTAAATGTTAAAATAATGACACAAACGCACTTATTAGATGAACAACATTGGATAAAAACGAAAAGTTATAACAATAAGCCTTGGAACACACAAAATGACGTAAATGTTCATCGAAAGACACAAATGCACTTATTCGATGGACTACATTCCTTAAGTACGAAAAGTGATTAGAATAAGCTTTGGAATGAACAAAATAACATAAATGTTCATCCAATGACACAAACGCACTTATTGGATTAACTACATCCCTTGAGATTGAAAAGTGAATAGAACAAGCCTAGGGATGCACAAAATGACGTAATTGTTAAATTAAAGACACAGACGCACTTATTGGATGAACTACATTCCTTAAGAACTAAAAATGATTAGAATAAGCCTTGGAATGCACCAAATGGCGTAAATGTTCATTCAGTGACACAGATGCACTTATTGGATGAACTACGTTCTTAAGAACGAAAAGTGACTAGAATAAGCCTAGGGATGAACAAAATGACGTAAACGTTAAATTAATGACCCAAATACACTTATTGGATTAACAACATTTGATGAGAACGAAAATGGATTAGAATAAGCCTTAGGATGCACAAGATGACGTAAATGTTAAATTAATGACACAAACGCACTTATTGGATGAACAACATTGGATAAGAACGAAAAGTTATAACAATAAGCCTTGGAACGCACAAAATGATGTAAATGTTCATCGAAAGACACAAATGCACTTATTTGATGGACTACATTCCTTAAGTATGAAAAGTGATTAGAATAAGCCTTGGAATGAACAAAATAACATAAATGGTCATCCAATGACACAAACGCACTTATAGGATTAACTACATCCCTCAAGATTGAAAAGTGAATAGAATAAGCTTAGGGATGCACAAAATGACGTAATTGTTAAATTAAAGACACAGACGCACTTATTGGATGAACTAATTCGTTAAGAACTAAAAAAGATTTGAATAAGCCTTGGAATGCACCAAATGGCGTAAATGTTCATTCAATGACACCAATGCACTTATTGGATGAACTACGTTCTTAAGAACGAAAAGTGACTAGAATAAGCCTAGGGATGAACAAAATGACGTAAACGTTAAATTAATGATCAAACACACTTATTGGATTAACAATATTTGATAAGAACGAAAATGGATTAGAATAAGCCTTAGGATGCACAAGATGACGTAAATGTTAAATTAATGACACAAACGCACTTATTGGATGAACAACATTGGATAAGAACGAAAAGTTATAACAATAAGCCTTGGAATGCACAAAATGATGTAAATGTTCATCGAAAGACACAAATGCACTTATTTGATGGACTACATTCCTTAAGTATGAAAAGTGACTAGAATAAGCCTTGGAATGAACAAAATAACATAAATGGTCATCCAATGACACAAACGCACTTATAGGATTAACTACATCCCTCAAGATTGAAAAGTGAATAGAATAAGCCTAGGGATGCACAAAATGACGTAATTGTTAAATTAAAGACACAGACGCACTTATTGGATGAACTAATTCGTTAAGAACTAAAAAAGATTTGAATAAGCCTTGGAATGCACCAAATGGCGTAAATGTTCATTCAATGACACCAATGCACTTATTGGATGAACTACGTTCCTTAAGAACGAAAAGTGACTAGAATAAGCCTAGGGATGAACAAAATGACGTAAACGTTAAATTAATGACCCAAACACACTTATTGGATTAACAACATTTGATAAGAACGAAAATGGATTAGAATAAGCCTTAGGATGCACAAGATGACGTAAATGTTAAATTAATGACACAAACGCACTTATTGGATGAACAACATTCCTTAAGAACGAAAAGAGATTAGAATATGCCTTGGGTTGCACAAAATGACGTAAATGTTCATCCAATGACACAAATGCACTTATTGGATGAACTACATTCTTTAAGAAAGAAAAGTGATTAGAATAAGCCTTGGAATGCACAAAATAACGTAAATGTTTATCCAATGACACAAAGGCACTTATTGGATGAACTACATTCCTTAAGAACGAAAACTGATTAGAATAAGCCTTGGAAGGCACAAAATAACGTAAATGTTCATCCAACGACACAAACGCACTTATTGGATAAACTACAATCCTTTAGAACGAAAAGTGATTAGAATAAGGCTTGGAATGCACAAAATGACGTAAATGTTAAATTAATGACACAAACGGACTTAGTGGATGAACAACATTGGTTAAGAACGAAAAGTGATAACAATAAGCCTGGGAATGCACAAAATGACGTAAATGTTCATCCAATGACACAAACACACTTAATGGATTAACAACATTGGTTAAGAACGAAAAGTGATTAGAATAAGCCTTGGAATGCACAAAATGACATAAATGTTTATTCAATGACACAAACCCACTTATTGGATGAACAACATTCGTTAAGAACGAAAAGTGATTAGAATAAGCCTTGGAATGCACAAAATGACGTAAATGTTCATCCAATGACACAAATGCACTTATTGGATGAACTACAATCCTTTAGAACGAAAAGTGATTAGAATAAGGCTTGGAATGCACAAAATGACGTAAATGTTAAATTAATGACACAAATGCACTTAGTGGATGAACAACATTGGTTAAGAACGAAAAGTGATTAGAATAAGCCTTGGAATGCACAAAATTACTTAAATGTTCATCCAATGACACAAACGTACTTATTGGATGAACTACATTCCTTAAGAACGAAAAGTGATTAGAATAAGCCTTGGAATGCACAAAATAACGTAAATGTTCATCGAATGACACAAACGCACTTATTGGATGAACTACAATCCTTTAGAACGAAAAGTGATTAGAATAAGGCTTGGAATGCACAAAATGATGTAAATGTTAAATTAATGACACAAACGCACTTAGTGGATGAACAACATTGGTTAAGAACGAAAAGTGATTAGAATAAGCCTTGGAATGCACAAAATGACGTAAATTATCATCCAATGACACAAATGCACTTATTGGATGAACTACATTCCTTAAGAATGAAAAGTGATAAGAATAGGCCTTAGGATGCATAAAATGACGTAAATGTTAAATTAATGACACAAACGCACTTATTGGATGAACAACATTGGATAAGAACGAAAAGTTATAACAATAAGCCTTGGAACGCACAAAATGACGTAAATGTTCATCGAAAGACACAAATGCACTTATTGGATGGACTACATTCCTTAAGTACGAAAAGTGATTAGAATAAGCTTTGGAATGAACAAAATAACATAAATGTTCATCCAATGACACAAACGCACTTATTGGATTAACTACATCGCTTAAGATTGAAAAGTGAATAGAACAAGCCTAGGGATGCACAAAATGACGTAATTGTTAAATTAAAGACACAGACGCACTTATTGGATGAACTACATTCCTTAAGAACTAAAAATGATTAGAATAAGCCTTGGAATGCAGCAAATGGCGTAAATGTTCATTCAATGACACAGATGCACTTATTGGATGAACTACATTCCTTAAGAACGAAAATGGATTAGAATAAGCCTTGTGATGCACATAATGACGTAAAGGTTAAATTAATGACACAAACGCACTTATTGGATGAACTACATTCCTTAAGAACGAAAAGAGATTAGAATATGCCTTGGGATGCACAAAATGACGTAAATGTTCATCCAATGACACAAATGCACTTATTGGATGAACTACATTCTTGAAGAAAGAAAAGTGATTAGAATAAGCCTTGGAATGCACAAAATAACATAAATGTTTATCCAATGACACAAATGCACTTATTGGATGAACTACATTCCTTAATAACGAAAAGTGATTAGAATAAGCCTTGGAATGCACAAAATGACGTAAATGTTCATCCAATGACACAAATGCACTTATTGGATGAACTACATTCCTTAAGAATGAAAAGTGATAAGAATAGGCCTTAGGATGCACAAAATGACGTAAATGTTAAATTAATGACACAAACGCACTTATTGGATGAACAACATTGGATAAGAACGAAAAGTTATAACAATAAGCCTTGGAACGCACAAAATGATGTAAATGTTCATCGAAAGACACAAATGCACTTATTTGATGGACTACATTCCTTAAGTACGAAAAGTGATGAGAATAAGCCTTGGAATGAACAAAATAACATAAATGGTCATCCAATGACACAAACGCACTTATTGGATTAACTTCATCCCTCAAGATTGAAAAGTGAATAGAATAAGCCTAGGGATGCACAAAATGACGTAATTGTTAAATTAAAGACACAGACGCACTTATTGGATGAACTACATTCGTTAAGAACTAAAAATGATTTGAATAAGCCATGGAATGCACCAAATGGCGTAAATGTTCATTCAACGACACAAATGCACTTATTGGATGAACTACGTTCCTTAAGAACGAAAAGTGACTAGAATAAGCCTAGGGATGAACAAAATGACGTAAACGTTAAATTAATGACCCAAACACACTTATTGGATTAACAACATTTGATAAGAACGAAAATGGATTAGAATAAGCCTTGGGATGCACATAATCACGTAAATGTTAAATTAATGACACAAACGCACTTAATGGATGAACGACATTCCTTAAGAACGAAAAGAGATTAGAATATGCCTTGGGATGCACAAAATGACGTAAATGTTCATCCAATGACACAAATGCACTTATTGGATGAACTACATTCTTTAAGAAAGAAAAGTGATTAGAATAAGCCTTGGAATGCACAAAATAACGTAAATGTTTATCCAATGACACAAAGGCACTTATTGGATGAACTACATTCCTTAAGAACGAAAACTGATTAGAATAAGCCTTGGAAGGCACAAAATAACGTAAATGTTCATCCAACGACACAAACGCACTTATTGGATAAACTACAATCCTTTAGAACGAAAAGTGATTAGAATAAGGCTTGGAATGCACAAAATGACGTAAATGTTAAATTAATGACACAAACGGACTTAGTGGATGAACAACATTGGTTAAGAACGAAAAGTGATAACAATAAGCCTGGGAATGCACAAAATGACGTAAATGTTCATCCAATGACACAAACACACTTATTGGATTAACAACATTGGTTAAGAACGAAAAGTGATTAGAATAAGCCTTGGAATGCACAAAATGACGTAAATGTTCATCCAATGACACAAATGCACTTATTGGATGAACTACAATCCTTTAGAATGAAATGTGATTAGAATAAGGCTTGGAATGCACAAAATGACGTAAACGTTAAATTAATGACACAAATGCACTTAGTGGATGAACAACATTGGTTAAGAACGAAAAGTGATTAGAATAAGCCTTGGAATGCACAAAATTACTTAAATGTTCATCCAATGACACAAACGTACTTATTGGATGAACTACATTCCTTAAGAACGAAAAGTGATTAGAATAAGCCTTGGAATGCACAAAATAACGTAAATGTTCATCGAATGACACCAACGCACTTATTCGATGAACTACAATCCTTTAGAACGAAAAGTGATTAGAATAAGGCTTGGAATGCACAAAATGATGTAAATGTTAAATTAATGACACAAACGCACTTAGTGGATGAACAACATTGGTTAAGAACGAAAAGTGATTAGAATAAGCCTTGGAATGCACAAAATGACGTAAATTATCATCCAATGACACAAATGCACTTATTGGATGAACTACATTCCTTAAGAATGAAAAGTGATAAGAATAGGCCTTAGGATGCACAAAATGACGTAAATGTTAAATTAATGACACAAACGCACTTATTGGATGAACAACATTGGATAAGAACGAAAAGTTATAACAATAAGCCTTGGAACGCACAAAATGACGTAAATGTTCATCGAAAGACACAAATGCACTTATTGGATGGACTACATTCCTTAAGAACGAAAAGTGAGTAGAATAAGCTTTGGAATGAACAAAATAACATAAATGTTCATCCAATGACACAAACGCACTTATTGGATTAACTACATCCCTTAAGATTGAAAAGTGAATAGAACAAGCCTAGGGATGCACAAAATGACGTAATTGTTAAATTAAAGACACAGACGCACTTATTGGATGAACTACATTCCTTAAGAACTAAAAATGATTAGAATAAGCCTTGGAATGCAGCAAATGGCGTAAATGTTCATTCAATGACACAGATGCACTTATTGGATGAACTACATTCCTTAAGAACGAAAATGGATTAGAATAAGCCTTGTGATGGACATAATGACGTAAAGGTTAAATTAATGACACAAACGCACTTATTAGATGAACTACATTCCTTAAGAACGAAAAGAGATTAGAATATGCCTTGGGATGCACAAAATGACGTAAATGTTCATCCAATAACACAAATGCACTTATTGGATGAACTACATTCTTGAAGAAAGAAAAGTGATTAGAATAAGCCTTGGAATGCACAAAATAACGTAAATGTTTATCCAATGACACAAATGCACTTATTGGATGAACTACATTCCTTAAGAACGAAAAGTGATTAGAATAAGCCTTGGAATGCACAAAATAATGTAAATGTTCATCGAATGACACAAACGCACTTATTGGATGAAATACCATCCTTTAGAACGAAAAGTGATAAGAATAAGGCTTGGAATGCACAAAATGACGTAAATGTTAAATTAATGACACAAACGCAATTAGTGGATGAACAACATTGGTTAAGAACGAAAAGTGATTAGAATAAGCCTTGGAATGCACAAAATGACGTAAATGTTCAACCAATGACACAATTGCACTTATTGGATGAACTACATTCCTTAAGAATGAAAAGTGATAAGAATAGGCCTTAGGATGCACAAAATGACGTAAATGTAAAATTAATGACACAAACGCACTTATTAGATGAACAACATTGGATAAGAACGAAAAGTTATAACAATAAGCCTTGGAACGCACAAAATGATGTAAATGTTCATCGAAAGACACAAATGCACTTATTTGATGGACTACATTCCTTAAGTACGAAAAGTGATTAGAATAAGCCTTGGAATGAACAAAATAACATAAATGTTCATCCAATGACACAAACGCACTTATTGGATTAACTACATCCCTCAAGATTGAAAAGTGAATAGAATAAGCCTAGGGATGCACAAAATGACGTAATTGTTAAATTAAAGACACAGACGCACTTATTGGATGAACTACATTCGTTAAGAACTAAAAATGATTGAAATAAACCTTGGAATGCACCAAATGGCGTAAATGTTCATTCAATGACACAAATGCACTTATTGGATGAACTACGTTCCTTAAGAACGAAAAGTGACTAGAATAAGCCTAGGGATGAACAAAATGACGTAAACGTAAAATTAATGACCCAAACACACTTATTGGATTAACAACATTTGATAAGAACGAAAATGGATTAGAATAAGCCTTGGGATGCACATAATCACGTAAATGTTAAATTAATGACACAAACGCACTTATTGGATGAACGACATTCCTTAAGAACGAAAAGAGATTAGAATATGCCTTGGGATGCACAAAATGACGTAAATAAATATCCAATGACACAAATGCACTTATTGGATGAACTACATTCTTTAAGAACGAAAAGTGATTAGAATAAGCCTTGGAATGCACAAAATAATGTAAATGTTTATCCAATGACACAAAGGCACTTATTGGATGAACTACATTCCTTAAGAACGAAAAGTGATTAGAATAAGGCTTGGAATGCACAAAATGACGTAAATGTTAAATTAATGACACAAACGGACTTAGTGGATCAACAACATTGGTTAAGAACGAAAAGTGATAACAATAAGCCTTGGAATGCACAAAATGACGTAAATGTTCATCCAATGACACAAACACACTTATTGGATTAACAACATTGGTTAAGAACGAAAAGTGATTAGAATAAGCCTTGGAATGCACAAAATGACATAAATATTTATTCAATGACACAAACCCACTTATTGGATGAACAACATTGGTTAAGAACGAAAAGTGATTAGAATAAGCCTTGGAATGCACAAAATGACGTAAATGTTCATCCAATGACACAAATGCACTTATTGGATGAACTACATTCCTTAAGAATGAAAAGTCATAAGAATAGGCCTTAAGATGCACAAAATGACGTAAATGTTAAATTAATGACACAAACGCAGTTATTGGATGAACAACATTGGCTATGAACGAAAACTGATTAGAATAAGCCTTGGAATGCACAAAATAATATAATTGTTCATCCAATGACACAAACGCACTTATTGGATATACTACATTCCTGTAGAACGAAAAGTGATTAGAATAAGCCTTGGAATGCACAAAATGACATAAATGTTCATCTAATGACACAAATGCACTGATTGGATGAACTACATTCCTTAAGAAAGAAAAGTGATTAAAATAATCCTTAAGATGCACAAAATGACGTAAATGTTAAATTAATCGCACTTATTGGATGAAAAACATTGGTTAAGAATGAAATGTGATTAGAATAAGCCTTGGAATGCACAAAATGACTTAAATGTTCATCCAATGACACAAAGGAACATATTGGATGAACTACATTCCGTAAGAACAAAAAGTAATTAGTATAAGCCTTGCGATGCACAAAATGACATACATGTTCATCCAATGACACAAACGCACTTATTGGGTAAACTACATTCCTGTAGAACGAAAAGTGATTAGAATAAGCCTTGGAATGCACAAAATGACGTAAATGTTCATCCAATGACACAAATGCACTTATTGGATAAACTACATTCCTGTAGAACGAAAAGTGATTAGAATAAGCCTTAAATGCACAAAATGACGTAAATGTTCATCCAATGACACAAATGCACTTATTGGATAAACTACATTCCTGTAGAACGAAAAGTGATTAGAATAAGCCTTGGAATGCACAAAATGACATAAATGTTCATCTGATGACACAAATGCACTGATTGGATGAACTACATTCCGTAAGAACAAAAAGTAATTAGTATAAGCCTTGGGATGCACAAAATGACATAAATGTTCATCCAATGACACAAACACACTTATTGGATGAACAACATTGGTTAAAAACGAAAAGTGATTAGAATAAGCCTTGGAATGCACAAAATGACGTAAATGTTCATCCAATGACACAAATGCACTTATTGGATAAATTACTTTCCTAGAGAACGAAAAGTGATTAGAATAAGCCTTGGAATGCACAAAATGACGTAAATGTTCATCTGATGACACAAATGCACTGATTGGATGAACTACATTCCTTAAGAAAGAAAAGTGATTAAAATAATCCTTAAGATGCACAAAATGACGTAAATGTTAAATGAATCGCACTTATTGGATGAAAAACATTGGTTAAGAACGAAATTTGATTAGAATAAGCCTTGCAATGCACAAAATGACTTAAATGTTCATCCAATGACACAAAGGCACATATTGGATGAACTACATTCCGTAAGAACAAAAAGTAATTAGTATAAGCCTTGGGATGCACAAAATAACATAAATGTTCATCCAATGACACAAACACACATATTGGATGAACAACATTGGTTAAGAACGAAAACTTATTAGAATAAGCCTTGGAATGCACAAAATAATATAAATGTTCATCCAATGACACAAACGCACTTATTGGATAAACTACATTCCTTTAGAACGAAAAGTGATTAGAATAAGCCTTGGAATGTACAAAATGACGTAAATGTTCATCTGATGACACAAATGCACTGATTGGATGAACTACATTCCTTAAAAACGAAAAGTGATTAAAATAATCCTGAAGATGCACAAAATAATGTAAATGTTAAATTAAACGCACTTATTGGATGAACAACATTGGTTAAGAACGAAAAGTGATTAGAATAAGGCTTGGAATGCACAAAATGACTTAAATGTTCATCCAATGACACAACTGCACTTTATTGGATGAACTACATTACTTAAGAACAAAAAATAATTACTATAAGCCTTGGGATGCACAAAATGACATAAATGTTCATCCAATGACACAAACACACATATTGGATGAACAACATTGGTTAAGAACGAAAACTGATTAGAATAAGCCTTGGAATGCACAAAATAACATAAATGTTCATCCAATGATGCAAACGCACGTATTGGATAAACTACATTCCTGTAGAACGAAAAGTGATTAGAATAAGCCTTGGAATGCACAAAATGACGTAAATGTTCATCTGATGACACAAATGCACTGATTGGATGAACTACATTCCTTAAGAACGAAAAGTGATTAAAATAATCCTTAAGATGCACAAAATGACGTAAATGTTAAATTAAACGCACCTATTGGATGAACAACATTGGTTAAGCACGAAAAGTGATTAGAATAAGCCGTGGAATGCACAAAATGACGTAAATGTTAATCGGATGACACAAATGCACTGATTGGATGAACTACATTCCTTAAGATTGAAAAGTGATTAGAATAAGCTTAGGGATGCACAAAATGACGTAAATGTTAAATTAACGACACAAACGCACTTATTGGATGAACTATATTCCTGAAGAATGAAAAGTGGTTAGAATTAGCCTTGGGATGCACAAAATGACATAAATGTTCATCCTATGACACAAACGCACTTATTGGATGAACTACATTCCTAAAGCACAAAAAATGATTAGAATAATCCTTTGGATGCACCAAATGACGTAAATGTTAAATTAATAACACAAATGCACTTATTGGATGAACTATATTTCTGAAGAATGAAAAGTTGTTAGAATTAGCCTTGGGATGCACAAAATGACATAAATGTTCATCCTATGACACAAACGCACTTATTGGATGAACTACATTCCTAAAGCACAAAAAATTATTAGAATAATCCTTTGGATGCACAAAATGACGTAAATGTTAAATTAATGACACAAACACACTTATTGGATGAACAACATTGGTTAAGAACGAAAACTGATTAGAATAAGCCTTGGAATGCACAAAATAACATAAATGTTCATCCAATGACGCAAACGCACTTATTGGATAAACTACATTCCTGTAGAACGAAAAGTGATTAGAATAAGCCTTGGAATGCACAAAATGACGTAAATGTTCATCTGATGATACAAATGCACTGATTTGATGAACTACATTCCTTAAGAACGAAAAGTGATGAAAATAATCCTTAAGATACACAAAATGACGTAAATGTTAAATTAAACGCACCTATTGGATGAACAACATTGGTTAAGAACGAAAAGTGATTAGAATAAGCCTTGGAATGCACAAAATGACTTAAATGTTAATCCAATGACACAAACACACTTGTTGGATGAACAACATTGGTTATGAACGACAACTGATTAGAATAAGCCTTTGAATACACAAAATAACATAAATGTTCATCCAATGACACAAACGCACTTATTGGATAAATTACATTCCTTAAGAACAAAAAGTAATCAGTAGAAGCCTTGGGAAGCACAAAATGACGTAAATGTTCATCCAATGACACAAACACACATATTGGATGAACAACATTGGTTAAGAACGAAAACTAATTAGAATAAGCCTTGGAATGCACAAAATAACATAAATGTTCATCCAATGATGCAAACGCACGTATTGGATAAACTACATTACTTAAGAACAAAAAGTAATTACTATAAGCCTTGGAATGCACAAAATGACATAAATGTTAATCCAATGACACAAACACACTTGTTGGATGAACAACATTGGTTATGAACGACAACTGATTCGAATAAGCCTTTGAATACACAAAATAACATAAATGTTCATCCAATGACACAAACGCACTTATTGGATAAACTACTTTCCTGTAGAACGAAAAGTGATTAGAATAAGCCTTGGAATGCACAAAATGACGTAAATGTTCATCGGATGACACAAATGCACTGATTGGATGAACTACATTCCTTAAGAACGAGAAGTGATTAAAAAATCCTTAAGATGCACAAAATGACGTAAATGTTAAATTAAACGCACCTATTGGATGAACAACATTGGTTAAGCACGAAAAGTGATTAGAATAAGCCGTGGAATGCACAAAATGACGTAAATGTTAATCGGATGACACAAATGCACTGATTGGATGAACTACATTCCTTAAGATTGAAAAGTGATTAGAATAAGCTTAGGGATGCACAAAATGACGTAAATGTTAAATTAACGACACAAACGCACTTATTGGATGAACTATATTCCTGAAGAATGAAAAGTGGTTAGAATTAGCCTTGGGATGCACAAAATGACATAAATGTTCATCCTATGACACAAACGCACTTATTGGATGAACTACATTCCTAAAGCACAAAAAATGATTAGAATAATCCTTTGGATGCACCAAATGACGTAAATGTTAAATTAATAACACAAATGCACTTATTGGATTAACTATATTCCTGAAGAATGAAAAGTTGTTAGAATTAGCCTTGGGATGCACAAAATGACATAAATGTCCATCCTATGACACAAACGCACTTATTGGATGAACTACATTCCTAAAGCACAAAAAATTATTAGAATAATCCTTTGGATGCACAAAATGACGTAAATGTTAAATTAATGACACAAACACACTTATTGGATGAACAACATTGGTTAAGAACGAAAACTGATTAGAATAAGCCTTGGAATGCACAAAATAACATAAATGTTCATCCGATGACGCAAACGCACTTATTGGATAAACTACATTCCTGTAGAACGAAAAGTGATTAGAATAAGCCTTGGAATGCACAAAATGACGTAAATGTTCATCTGATGATACAAATGCACTGATTTGATGAACTACATTCCTTAAGAACGAAAAGTGATGAAAATAATCCTTAAGATACACAAAATGACGTAAATGTTAAATTAAACGCACCTATTGGATGAACAACATTGGTTAAGAACGAAAAGTGATTAGAATAAGCCTTGGAATGCACAAAATGACTTAAATGTTCATCCAATGACCCAAACGCACTTTATTGGATGAACTACATTACTTAAGAACAAAAAGTAATTACTATAAGCCTTGGAATGCACAAAATGACATAAATGTTAATCCAATGACACAAACACACTTGTTGGATGAACAACATTGGTTATGAACGACAACTGATTAGAATAAGCCTTTGAATACACAAAATAACATACATGTTCATCCAATGACACAAACGCACTTATTGGATAAACTACTTTCCTTAAGAACGAAAAGTGATTAGAATAAGCCTTGGAATGCACAAAATGACGTAAATGTTCATCGGATGACACAAATGCACTGATTGGATGAACTACATTCCTGAAGAACGAGAAGTGATTAAAAAAATCCTTAAGGTGCACAAAATAATGTAAATGTTAAATTAATAGCACTTATTGGATGAACAACATTGGTTAAGAACGAAAAGTGATTAGAATAAGCCTTGGAATGCACAAAATGACTTAAATGTTCATCCAATGACACAAACGCACTTATTGGATGAACTACATTCCTTAAGAACAAAAAGTAATCAGTAGAAGCCTTGGGAAGCACAAAATGACGTAAATGTTCATCCAATGACACAAACACACTTGTTGGATTAACAACATTGGTTAAGAACGAAAACTGATTAGAATAAGCCTTGGAATGCAAAAAATAACATAAATGTTCATCCAATGACACAAACGCACTTAATGGATAAACTACAATCCTGTAGAACGAAAAAGTGATTAGAATAAGCCTTGGAATGCACAAAATGACGTAAAATGTTCTTCCGATGACACAAATGCACTGATTGGATGAACTACATTCCTTAAGAACGAAAAGTGATTAAAATAATCCTTAAGATGCACAAATTGACGTAAATGTTAAATTAAACGCACCTATTGGATGAACAACATTGGTTAAGCACGAAAAGTGATTAGAATAAGCCGTGGAATGCACAAAATGACGTAAATGTTAATCGGATGACACAAATGCACTGATTGGATGAACTACATTCCTTAAGATTGAAAAGTGATTAGAATAAGCTTAGGGATGCACAAAATGACGTAAATGTTAAATTAACGACACAAACGCACTTATTGGATGAACTATATTCCTGAAGAATGAAAAGTGGTTAGAATTAGCCTTGGGATGCACAAAATGACATAAATGTCCATCCTATGACACAGACGCACTTATTGGATGAACTACATTCCTAAAGCACAAAAAATGATTAGAATAATCCTTTGGATGCACCAAATGACGTAAATGTTAAATTAATAACACAAATGCACTTATTGGATGAACTATATTCCTGAAGAATGAAAAGTTGTTAGAATTAGCCTTGGGATGCACAAAATGACATAAATGTTCATCCTATGACACAAACGCACTTATTGGATGAACTACATTCCTAAAGCACAAAAAATTATTAGAATAATCCTTTGGATGCACAAAATGACGTAAATGTTAAATTAATGACACAAACACACTTATTGGATGAACAACATTGGTTAAGAACGAAAACTGATTAGAATAAGCCTTGGAATGCACAAAATAACATAAATGTTCATCCAATGACGCAAACGCACTTATTGGATAAACTACATTCCTGTAGAACGAAAAGTGATTAGAATAAGCCTTGGAATGCACAAAATGACGTAAATGTTCATCTGATGATACAAATGCACTGATTTGATGAACTACATTCCTTAAGAACGAAAAGTGATGAAAATAATCCTTAAGATACACAAAATGACGTAAATGTTAAATTAAACGCACCTATTGGATGAACAACATTGGTTAAGAACGAAAAGTGATTAGAATAAGCCTTGGAATGCACAAAATGACTTAAATGTTCATCCAATGACCCAAACGCACTTTATTGGATGAACTACATTACTTAAGAACAAAAAGTAATTACTATAAGCCTTGGAATGCACAAAATGACATAAATGTTAATCCAATGACACAAACACACTTGTTGGATGAACAACATTGGTTATGAACGACAACTGATTAGAATAAGCCTTTGAATACACAAAATAACATAAATGTTCATCCAATGACACAAACGCACTTATTGGATAAACTACTTTCCTGTAGAACGAAAAGTGATTAGAATAAGCCGTGGAATGCACAAAATGACGTAAATGTTCATCGGATGACACAAATGCACTGATTGGATGAACTACATTCCTGAAGAACGAGAAGTGATTAAAAAAATCCTTAAGGTGCACAAAATAATGTAAATGTTAAATTAATAGCACTTATTGGATGAACAACATTGGTTAAGAACGAAAAGTGATTAGAATAAGCCTTGGAATGCACAAAATGACTTAAATGTTCATCCAATGACACAAACGCACTTATTGGATGAACTACATTCCTTAAGAACAAACAGTAATCAGTAGAAGCCTTGGGAAGCACAAAATGACGTAAATGTTCATCCAATGACACAAACACACTTGTTGGATTAACAACATTTGTTAAGAACGAAAACTGATTAGAATAAGCCTTGGAATGCAAAAAATAACATAAATGTTCATCCAATGACACAAACGCACTTAATGGATAAACTACAATCCTGTAGAACGAAAAAGTGATTAGAATAAGCCTTGGAATGCACAAAATGACGTAAAATGTTCATCCGATGACACAAATGCACTTATTGGATGAACTACATTCCTTAAGATTGAAAAGTGATTAGAATAATCCTAGGGATGCACAAAATGACGTAAATGTTAAATTAATGACACAAACACACTTATTGGATGAACTATATTCCTCAAGAATGAAAAGTGGTTAGAATTAGCCTTGGGATGCACAAAATGACGTAAATGTTCATCCTATGACACAAACGCACTTATTGCAAAAAATGATTAGAATAATCCTTTGGATGCACAAAATGACGTAAATGTTAAAATAATGACACAAACGCACTTATTGGATGAACAACATTGGTTAAGAACCAAAACTGATTAGAATAAGCCTTGGAATGCACAAAATAATATAAATGTTCATCCAATGACACAAACACACTTATTGGATAAACTACATTCCTGTAGAAAGAAAACTGATTAGAATAAGCCTTGGAATGTACAAAATGACGTAAATGTTCATCTGATGACACAAATGCACTGATTGGATGAACTACATTCCTTAAAAACGAAAAGTGATTAAAATAATCCTGAAGATGCACAAAATAATGTAAATGTTAAATTAAACGCACTTATTGGATGAACAACATTGGTTAAGAACGAAAAGTGATTAGAATAAGGCTTGGAATGCACAAAATGACTTAAATGTTCATCCAATGACACAACTGCAATTTATTGGATGAACTACATTACTTAAGAACAAAAAATAATTACTATAAGCCTTGGGATGCACAAAATGACAAAAATGTTCATCCAATGACACAAACACACATATTGGATGAACAACATTGGTTAAGAACGAAAACTGATTAGAATATGCCTTGGAATGCACAAAATAACATAAATGTTCATCCAATGATGCAAACGCACGTATTGGATAAACTACATTCCTGTAGAACGAAAACTGATTAGAATAAGCCTTGGAATGCACAAAATGACGTAAATGTTCATCTGATGACACAAATGCACTGATTGGATGAACTACATTCCTTATGAACGAAAAGTGATTAAAATAATCCTTAAGATGCACAAAATGACGTAAATGTTAAATTAAACGCACCTATTGGATGAACAACATTCGTTAAGCACGAAAAGTGATTAGAATAAGCCTTGGAATGCACAAAATGACGTAAATGTTAATCGGATGACACAAATGCACTGATTGGATGAACTACATTCCTTAAGATTGAAAAGTGATTAGAATAAGCTTAGGGATGCACAAAATGACGTAAATGTTAAATTAACGACACAAACGCACTTATTGGATGAACTATATTCCTGAAGAATGAAAAGTGGTTAGAATTAGCCTTGGGATGCACAAAATGACATAAATGTTCATCCTATGACACAAACGCACTTATTGGATGAACTACATTCCTAAAGCACAAAAAATGATTAGAATAATCCTTTGGATGCACCAAATGACGTAAATGTTAAATTAATAACACAAATGCACTTATTGGATGAACTATATTCCTGAAGAATGAAAAGTTGTTAGAATTAGCCTTGGGATGCACAAAATGACATAAATGTTCATCCTATGACACAAACGCACTTATTGGATGAACTACATTCCTAAAGCACAAAAAATTATTAGAATAATCCTTTGGATGCACAAAATGACGTAAATGTTAAATTAATGACACAAACACACTTATTGGATGAACAACATTGGTTAAGAACGAAAACTGATTAGAATAAGCCTTGGAATGCACAAAATAACATAAATGTTCATCCAATGACGCAAACGCACTTATTGGATAAACTACATTCCTGTAGAACGAAAAGTGATTAGAATAAGCCTTGGAATGCACAAAATGACGTAAATGTTCATCTGATGATACAAATGCACTGATTTGATGAACTACATTCCTTAAGAACGAAAAGTGATGAAAATAATCCTTAAGATACACAAAATGACGTAAATGTTAAATTAAACGCACCTATTGGATGAACAACATTGGTTAAGAACGAAAAGTGATTAGAATAAGCCTTGGAATGCACAAAATGACTTAAATGTTCATCCAATGACCCAAACGCACTTTATTGGATGAACTACATTACTTAAGAACAAAAAGTAATTACTATAAGCCTTGGAATGCACAAAATGACATAAATGTTAATCCAATGACACAAACACACTTGTTGGATGAACAACATTGGTTATGAACGACAACTGATTAGAATAAGCCTTTGAATACACAAAATAACATAAATGTTCATCCAATGACACAAACGCACTTATTGGATAAACTACTTTCCTGTAGAACGAAAAGTGATTAGAATAAGCCTTGGAATGCACAAAATGACGTAAATGTTCATCGGATGACACAAATGCACTGATTGGATGAACTACATTCCTTAAGAACGAGAAGTGATTAAAAAATCCTTAAGATGCACAAAATGACGTAAATGTTAAATTAAACGCACCTATTGGATGAACAACATTGGTTAAGCACGAAAAGTGATTAGAATAAGCCGTGGAATGCACAAAATGACGTAAATGTTAATCGGATGACACAAATGCACTGATTGGATGAACTACATTCCTTAAGATTGAAAAGTGATTAGAATAAGCTTAGGGATGCACAAAATGACGTAAATGTTAAATTAACGACACAAACGCACTTATTGGATGAACTATATTCCTGAAGAATGAAAAGTGGTTAGAATTAGCCTTGGGATGCACAAAATGACATAAATGTTCATCCTATGACACAAACGCACTTATTGGATGAACTACATTCCTAAAGCACAAAAAATGATTAGAATAATCCTTTGGATGCACCAAATGACGTAAATGTTAAATTAATAACACAAATGCACTTATTGGATGAACTATATTTCTGAAGAATGAAAAGTTGTTAGAATTAGCCTTGGGATGCACAAAATGACATAAATGTTCATCCTATGACACAAACGCACTTATTGGATGAACTACATTCCTAAAGCACAAAAAATTATTAGAATAATCCTTTGGATGCACAAAATGACGTAAATGTTAAATTAATGACACAAACACACTTATTGGATGAACAACATTGGTTAAGAACGAAAACTGATTAGAATAAGCCTTGGAATGCACAAAATAACATAAATGTTCATCCAATGACGCAAACGCACTTATTGGATAAACTACATTCCTGTAGAACGAAAAGTGATTAGAATAAGCCTTGGAATGCACAAAATGACGTAAATGTTCATCTGATGATACAAATGCACTGATTTGATGAACTACATTCCTTAAGAACGAAAAGTGATGAAAATAATCCTTAAGATACACAAAATGACGTAAATGTTAAATTAAACGCACCTATTGGATGAACAACATTGGTTAAGAACGAAAAGTGATTAGAATAA
>JBBPBO010001984.1:38578665-38589313 GCA_037974295.1 Cicer cuneatum | reverse complement strand
AGAATAAGCCTTGGAATGCACAATATAACGTAAATGTTCATCCAATGACACAAACACACTTATTGGATGAACTACATTCCAAAAGAACGAAAAGTGATTAGAATAAGGCTCGGAATGCACAAAATGACGTAAATGTTAAATTAATGACCCAAACGCACTTATTGGATGAACAACATTAGTTAAGAATGAAAAATGATTAGAATAAGCCTTGGTATGCACAAAATCACGTAAATGTTCATCCAACGACACAAACACACTTATTGGATGAACTACATTCCTTAAGAACGAAAAGAGATTACAATATGCCTTGGAATGCACAAAACGATGTAAATGTTCATCCAATATCACAAACGCACTTATTGGATCAACTACTTTCCTTAAGAATGAAAAGAGATTAGAATATGCCTTGGCACGCACAAATTCACGTAAATGTTTATCTAATGACACAAACGCACTTATTGGATGAACAACATTGGTTAAGAACGAAAATTGATTAGAATAAGCTTTGGAATGCACAGAATAACGTAATTGTTCATACAACGACACAAACACACTTATTGGATGAACTACATTCCTTAAGAACGAAAAGAGATTAGAATATGCGTTGGGATGCACAAAATGACGTAGATGTTCATCCAATGACACAAACTCACTTATTGGATGTCCTACATTCCATAAGAACGAAAAGTGATTAGAATAAGCCTTGGGATGCACAAAATCACATAAATGTTCATCTAATGACACAAACGCACTTATGGGATGAACTACATTCCTTAAGAACGAAAAGTGATTAGAATAAGCCTTGGTATGCACAAAATGACATAAATGTTCATCCAATGACACAAACACACTTATTGGATGAACTACATTCCTGAAGAACGAGAAGTGATTAGAATAAACCTTGGAATGCACAAATTGACGTAAATATTAAATTAAAGACACAAACGCACTTATTGGATGAACAACATTGGTTAAGAACAAAAAGTGATTAGCATAAACCTTGGAATGCACAATATAACATAAATGTTTATCCAATGACACAAACACTTTTATTGGATGAACTACATTCCTTAAGAAGGAAAAGTGATTAGAATATGCCTTGGGATGCACTTATTGGATGAACTACATTCCTTAAGAACGAAAAGTTATTAGAATAGGCCTTAGGATGCACAAAATGACGTAAATGTTAAATTAATGACACAAACGTACTTATTGGATGAACAACATTCCTTAAGAACGAAAAGTGATTAGAATTGACCTAGGGATGCACAAAATGACGTAAATGTTAAATTAATAACAAAAACACACTTCTTTGATGGACAAAAATGGTTAAGAACAAAAAGTCAATAGAATAAGCCTTGGAATCCACAAAATAACGTAAATGTTCATCAAATGACACAAACTCACTTATTGGATGAACTGCAATCCTTAAGAACGAGAAGTGATTAGAATAATCCTTGGAATGCACAAAATGACATAAATGTTCATCCAATGACTCAAATGCACTTATTAGATAAACTACATTGCTGAGGAACGAAAAGTGATTAGAATAGGGCTTAGGATGCATAAAATGACGTAAATGTTAAATTAATGACACAAACGCACTTATTGGATGAACAACAATGGTTAAGAACGAAAAGTGATTAGAATAAGCCTTGGAATGCATGAAATTACGAAAATATTCATCAAATGACACAAACGCACTTATTGAATAAATTTCATTCATTAAGAACGAGAAGTGATTAGAATAAGCCTTGGAATACATAAAATAACGTAAATGTTCATCCCATGACACAAACACGCTTATTGGATGAACTACATTCCTTAAGAACAAAAACTGATTAGAATATGCCTTAGGATGCACAAAATGATGTAAATGTTCATCCAATTACCCAAACGCACTTATTGGATGAACAACAATTCTTAAGAATGAAGAGTGGTTAGAATAAGCCATCGGATGCACAAAATGATGGAAATGTTCATCCATTGACAATAACGCACTTATTGATTGAACTACATTCATTAAGAATGAGAATTGATTAGAATAAACCTTCGAATGCACAGAATGACGAAAATGTTCATCCAATGACACAAATGCACTTATTGGATGAACTACATTCCTTAAGAACGACAAGAGATTAGAATAGGCCTTAGGATGCACAAAATGACGTAAATGTTAAATTAAAGACACAAACGCACTGATTGGATGAACATTATTGGTTAAGAACGAAAAGTGATTAGAATAAGCCTTGGAATGCACAATATAACGTAAATGTTCATCCAATGATACAAACACACTTATTGGATGAACTACATTCCAAAAGAACGAAAAGTGATTAGAATAAGGCTCGGAATGCACAAAATGACGTAAATGTTAAATTAATGACCCAAACGCACTTATTGGATGAACAACATTAGTTAAGAATGAAAAATGATTAGAATAAGCCTTGGTATGCACAAAATCACGTAAATGTTCATCCAACGACACAAACACACTTATTGGATGAACTACATTCCTTAAGAACGAAAAGAGATTAGAATATGCCTTGGAATGCACAAAATGACGTAAATGTTCATCCAATATCACAAACGCACTTATTGGATGAACTACTTTCCTTAAGAACGAAAAGAGATTAGAATATGCCTTGGCACGCACAAATTCACGTAAATGTTTATCTAATGACACAAACGCACTTATTGGATGAACAACATTGGTTAAGAACGAAAAGTGATTTGAATAAGCTTTGGAATGCACAGAATAACGTAATTGTTCATACAACGACACAAACACACTTATTGGATGAACTACATTCCTTAAGAATGAAAAGAGATTAGAATATGCGTTGGGATGCACAAAATGACGTAGATGTTCATCCAATGACACAAACTCACTTATTGGATGTCCTACATTCCATAAGAACGAAAAGTGAAGCCTCGGGATGCACAAAATCACGTAAATGTTCATCCAATGACACAAACACACTTATTGGATGAACTACATTCTTTATGAACGAAAAGTGATTAGAATATGCCTTGGGATGCACAAAATGACGTAAATGTTAATCCACTGACACAAACGCACATCTTGAATGAACAACATTCCTTAAGAACGAAAAGTGATTAGAATAAGCGTTGGGATGCACAAAATGACTTAAATGTTAATCCAATGACACAAATGCAGTTATTGGATGAACTACATTCCTTAAGAACGAAAAGGGATTAGAATAAGCCTTGGGAATGAAAAAATGACCTAAATGTTAATCAAATGACAAAAATTCACTTATTGGATAAACTACATTCCTTAAGAACTACAAGTGATTAGAGAAAGCCTTGGGATGCACAAAATGACGGAAATGTTCATCCATTGACAATAACACACTTATTGGATGAACTACATTCATTAAGAATGAGAAGTGATTAGAATAAACCTTCGAATGCACAAAATGACGAAAATGTTCCTCCAATGACACAAATGCACTTATTGGATGAACTACATTCCTTAAGAACGACAAGAGATTAGAATAGGCCTTAGGATGCACAAAATGATGTAAATGTTAAATTAAAGACACAAACGCACTGATTCGATGAACATTATTGGTTAGGAACGAAAAGTGATTAGAATAAGCCTTGGAATGCACAATATAACGTAAATGTTCATCCAATGACACAAACACACTTATTGGATGAACTACATTCCAAAAGAACGAAAAGTGATTAGAATAAGGCTCGGAATGCACAAAATGACGTAAATGTTAAATTAATGACACAAACGCACTTATTGGATGAACAACATTAGTTAAGAATGAAAAATGATTAGAATAAGCCTTGGTATGCACAAAATCACGTAAATGTTCATCCGACGACACAAACACACTTATTGGATGAACTACATTCCTTAAGAACGAAAAGAGATTAGAATATGCCTTGGAATGCACAAAATGACGTAAATGTTCATCTAATATCACAAACGCACTTATTGGATGAACTACTTTCCTTAAGAACGAAAA
Organism: Cicer cuneatum; assembly: GCA_037974295.1. Taxonomy (NCBI): domain Eukaryota; kingdom Viridiplantae; phylum Streptophyta; class Magnoliopsida; order Fabales; family Fabaceae; genus Cicer; species Cicer cuneatum. The sequence continues at coordinate 38,585,306 of JBBPBO010001984.1, read as the reverse complement.
GAGATTAGAATATGCCTTGGCACGCACAAAATCACGTAAATGTTTATCTAATGACACAAACGCACTTATTGGATGAACAAGATTGGTTAAGAACGAAAAGTGATTAGAATAAGCTTTGGAATGCACAGAATAACGTAATTGTTCATACAACGACACAAACATACTTATTGGATGAACTACATTCCTTAAGAACGAAAAGAGATTAGAATATGTGTTGGGATGCAAAAAATGACGTAGATGTTCATCCAATGACACAAACGCACTTATTGGATGAACAACATTTCTTAAGAATGAAGAGTGGTTAGAATAAGCCTTCGGATGCACAAAATGACGGAAATGTTCATCCATTGACAATAACGCACTTATTGGATGAACTACATTCATTAAGAATGAGAATTGATTAGAATAAACCTTCGAATGCACAAAATGACGAAAATGTTCATCCAATGACACAAATGCACTTATTCGATGAACTACATTCCTTAAGAACGACAAGAGATTAGAATACGCCTTAGGATGCACAAAATGACGTAAATGTTAAATTAAAGACACAAACGCACTGATTGGATGAACATTATTGGTTAAGAACGAAAAGTGATTAGAATAAGCCTTGGAATGCACAATATAATGTAAATGTTCATCCAATGACACAAACACACTTATTGGATGAACTACATTCCAAAAGAACGAAAAGTGATTAGAATAAGGCTCGGAATGCACAAAATGACGTAAATGTCAAATTAATGACCCAAACGCACTTATTGGATGAACAACATTAGTTAAGAATGAAAAATGATTAGAATAAGCCTTGGTATGCACAAAATCACGTAAATGTTCATCCAACGACACAAACACACTTATTGGATGAACTACATTCCTTAAGAACGAAAAGAGATTAGAATATGCCTTGGAATGCACAAAATGACGTAAATGTTCATCCAATATCACAAACGCACTTATTGGATGAACTACTTTCCTTAAGAACGAAAAGAGATTAGAATATGCCTTGGCACGCACAAATTCACGTAAATGTTTATCTAATGACACAAACGCACTTATTGGATGAACAACATTGGTTAAGAACGAAAAGTGATTTGAATAAGCTTTGGAATGCACAGAATAACGTAATTGTTCATACAACGACACAAACACACTTATTGGATGAACTACATTCCTTAAGAATGAAAAGAGATTAGAATATGCGTTGGGATGCACAAAATGACGTAGATGTTCATCCAATGACACAAACTCACTTATTGGATGTCCTACATTCCATAAGAACGAAAAGTGAAGCCTCGGGATGCACAAAATCACGTAAATGTTCATCCAATGACACAAACACACTTATTGGATGAACTACATTCTTTATGAACGAAAAGTGATTAGAATATGCCTTGGGATGCACAAAATGACGTAAATGTTAATCCACTGACACAAACGCACATCTTGAATGAACAACATTCCTTAAGAACGAAAAGTGATTAGAATAAGCGTTGGGATGCACAAAATGACTTAAATGTTAATCCAATGACACAAATGCAGTTATTGGATGAACTACATTCCTTAAGAACGAAAAGGGATTAGAATAAGCCTTGGGAATGAAAAAATGACCTAAATGTTAATCAAATGACAAAAATTCACTTATTGGATAAACTACATTCCTTAAGAACTACAAGTGATTAGAGAAAGCCTTGGGATGCACAAAATGACGGAAATGTTCATCCATTGACAATAACACACTTATTGGATGAACTACATTCATTAAGAATGAGAAGTGATTAGAATAAACCTTCGAATGCACAAAATGACGAAAATGTTCCTCCAATGACACAAATGCACTTATTGGATGAACTACATTCCTTAAGAACGACAAGAGATTAGAATAGGCCTTAGGATGCACAAAATGATGTAAATGTTAAATTAAAGACACAAACGCACTGATTCGATGAACATTATTGGTTAGGAACGAAAAGTGATTAGAATAAGCCTTGGAATGCACAATATAACGTAAATGTTCATCCAATGACACAAACACACTTATTGGATGAACTACATTCCAAAAGAACGAAAAGTGATTAGAATAAGGCTCGGAATGCACAAAATGACGTAAATGTTAAATTAATGACACAAACGCACTTATTGGGTGAACAACATTAGTTAAGAATGAAAAATGATTAGAATAAGCCTTGGTATGCACAAAATCACGTAAATGATCATCCGACGACACAAACACACTTATTGGATGAACTACATTCCTTAAGAACGAAAAGAGATTAGAATATGCCTTGGAATGCACAAAATGACGTAAACGTTCATCCAATATCACAAACGCACTTATTGGATGAACTACTTTCCTTAAGAACGAAAAGAGATTAGAATATGCCTTGGCACGCACAAAATCACGTAAATGTTTATCTAATGACACAAACGCACTTATTGGATGAACAAGATTGGTTAAGAACGAAAAGTGATTAGAATAAGCTTTGGAATGCACAGAATAACGTAATTGTTCATACAACGACACAAACATACTTATTGGATGAACTACATTCCTTAAGAACGAAAAGAGATTAGAATATGTGTTGGGATGCAAAAAATGACGTAGATGTTCATCCAATGACACAAACGCACTTATTGGATGAACAACATTTCTTAAGAATGAAGAGTGGTTAGAATAAGCCTTCGGATGCACAAAATGACGGAAATGTTCATCCATTGACAATAACGCACTTATTGGATGAACTACATTCATTAAGAATGAGAATTGATTAGAATAAACCTTCGAATGCACAAAATGACGAAAATGTTCATCCAATGACACAAATGCACTTATTGGATGAACTACATTCCTTAAGAATGACAAGAGATTAGAATACGCCTTAGGATGCACAAAATGACGTAAATGTTAAATTAAAGACACAAACGCACTGATTGGATGAACATTATTGGTTAAGAACGAAAAGTGATTAGAATAAGCCTTGAATGCACAATATAATGTAAATGTTCATCCAATGACACAAACACACTTATTAGATGAACTACATTCCAAAAGAACGAAAAGTGATTAGAATAAGGCTCGGAATGCACAAAATGACGTAAATGTCAAATTAATGACCGAAACGCACTTATTGGATGAACAACATTAGTTAAGAATGAAAAATGATTAGAATAAGCCTTGGTATGCACAAAATCACGTAAATGTTCATCCAACGACACAAACACACTTATTGGATGAACTACATTCCTTAAGAACGAAAAGAGATTAGAATATGCCTTGGAATGCACAAAATGACGTAAATGTTCATCCAATATCACAAACGCACTTATTGGATGAACTACTTTCCTTAAGAACGAAAAGAGATTAGAATATGCCTTGGCACGCACAAATTCACGTAAATGTTTATCTAATGACACAAACGCACTTATTGGATGAACAACATTGGTTAAGAACGAAAAGTGATTTGAATAAGCTTTGGAATGCACAGAATAACGTAATTGTTCATACAACGACACAAACACACTTATTGGATGAACTACATTCCTAAAGAACGAAAAGAGATTAGAATATGCGTTGGGATGCACAAAATGACGTAAATGTAAATCCACTGACACAAACGCACATCTTGAATGAACAACATTCCTTAAGAACGAAAAGTGATTAGAATAAGCGTTGGGAAGCACAAAATGACTTAAATGTTAATCCAATGACACAAATGCAGTTATTGGATGAACTACATTCCTTAAGAACGAAAAGGGATTAGAATAAGCCTTGGGAATGAAAAAATGACCTAAATGTTAATCAAATGACAAAAATTCACTTATTGGATAAACTACATTCCTTAAGAACTACAAGTGATTAGAATAAGCCTTGGGATGCACAAAATGACGTAAATGTTCATCTAATATCACAAACGCACTTATTGGATGAACTACTTTCCTTAAGAACGAAAAGAGATTAGAATATGCCTTGGCACCCACAAATTCACGTAAATGTTTATCTAATGACACAAACGCACTTATTGGATGAACAAGATTGGTTAAGAACGAAAAGTGATTAGAATAAGCTTTGGAATGCACAGAATAACGTAATTGTTCATGCAACGACACAAACACACTTATTGGATGAACTACATTCCTTAAGAACGAAAAGAGATTAGAATATGCGTTGGGATGCACAAAATGACGTAGATGTTCATCCAATGACACAAACTCACTTATTGGATGTCCTACATTCCATAAGAACGAAAAGTGATTAGAATAAGCCTCGGGATGCACAAAATCACGTAAATGTTCATCCAATGACACAAACACACTTATTGGATGAACTACATTCTTTATGAACGAAAAGTGATTAGAATATGCCTTGGGATGCACAAAATGACGTAAATGTAAATCCACTGACACAAACGCACATCTTGAATGAACAACATTCCTTAAGAACGAAAAGTGATTAGAATAAGCGTTGGGATGCACAAAATGACTTAAATGTTAATCCAATGACACAAATGCAGTTATTGGATGAACTACATTCCTTAAGAATGAAAAGGGATTAGAATAAGCCTTGGGAATGAAAAAATGACCTAAATGTTAATCAAATGACAAAAATTCACTTATTGGATAAACTACATTCCTTAAGAACTACAAGTGATTAGAATAAGCCTTGGGATGCACAAAATGACGGAAATGTTCATCCATTGACAATAACGCACTTATTGGATGAACTACATTCATTAAGAATGAGAAGTGATTAGAATAAACCTTCGAATGCACAAAATGACGAAAATGTTCATCCAATGACACAAATGCACTTATTGGATGAACTACATTCCTTAAGAACGACAAGAGATTAGAATAGGCCTTAGGATGCACAAAATGATGTAAATGTTAAATTAAAGACACAAACGCACTGATTCGATGAACATTATTGGTTAGGAACGAAAAGTGATTAGAATAAGCCTTGGAATGCACAATATAACGTAAATGTTCATCCAATGACACAAACACACTTATTGGATGAACTACATTCCAAAAGAACGAAAAGTGATTAGAATAAGGCTCGGAATGCACAAAATGACGTAAATGTTAAATTAATGACACAAACGCACTTATTGGGTGAACAACATTAGTTAAGAATGAAAAATGATTAGAATAAGCCTTGGTATGCACAAAATCACGTAAATGATCATCCGACGACACAAACACACTTATTGGATGAACTACATTCCTTAAGAACGAAAAGAGATTAGAATATGCCTTGGAATGCACAAAATGACGTAAACGTTCATCCAATATCACAAACGCACTTATTGGATGAACTACTTTCCTTAAGAACGAAAAGAGATTAGAATATGCCTTGGCACGCACAAAATCACGTAAATGTTTATCTAATGACACAAACGCACTTATTGGATGAACAAGATTGGTTAAGAACGAAAAGTGATTAGAATAAGCTTTGGAATGCACAGAATAACGTAATTGTTCATACAACGACACAAACATACTTATTGGATGAACTACATTCCTTAAGAACGAAAAGAGATTAGAATATGTGTTGGGATGCAAAAAATGACGTAGATGTTCATCCAATGACACAAACGCACTTATTGGATGAACAACATTTCTTAAGAATGAAGAGTGGTTAGAATAAGCCTTCGGATGCACAAAATGACGGAAATGTTCATCCATTGACAATAACGCACTTATTGGATGAACTACATTCATTAAGAATGAGAATTGATTAGAATAAACCTTCGAATGCACAAAATGACGAAAATGTTCATCCAATGACACAAATGCACTTATTCGATGAACTACATTCCTTAAGAACGACAAGAGATTAGAATACGCCTTAGGATGCACAAAATGACGTAAATGTTAAATTAAAGACACAAACGCACTGATTGGATGAACATTATTGGTTAAGAACGAAAAGTGATTAGAATAAGCCTTGGAATGCACAATATAATGTAAATGTTCATCCAATGACACAAACACACTTATTGGATGAACTACATTCCAAAAGAACGAAAAGTGATTAGAATAAGGCTCGGAATGCACAAAATGACGTAAATGTCAAATTAATGACCCAAACGCACTTATTGGATGAACAACATTAGTTAAGAATGAAAAATGATTAGAATAAGCCTTGGTATGCACAAAATCACGTAAATGTTCATCCAACGACACAAACACACTTATTGGATGAACTACATTCCTTAAGAACGAAAAGAGATTAGAATATGCCTTGGGATGCACAAAATGACGTAAATGTTCATCCAATATCACAAACGCACTTATTGGATGAACTACTTTCCTTAAGAACGAAAAGAGATTAGAATATGCCTTGGCACCCACAAATTCACGTAAATGTTTATCTAATGACACAAACGCACTTATTGGATGAACAAGATTGGTTAAGAACGAAAAGTGATTAGAATAAGCTTTGGAATGCACAGAATAACGTAATTGTTCATGCAACGACACAAACACACTTATTGGATGAACTACATTCCTTAAGAACGAAAAGAGATTAGAATATGCGTTGGGATGCACAAAATGACGTAGATGTTCATCCAATGACACAAACTCACTTATTGGATGTCCTACATTCCATAAGAACGAAAAGTGATTAGAATAAGCCT
>JBBPBO010001984.1:38473764-38578655 GCA_037974295.1 Cicer cuneatum | reverse complement strand
GAAAAGGGATTAGAATAAGCCTTGGGAATGAAAAAATGACCTAAATGTTAATCAAATGACAAAAATTCACTTATTGGATAAACTACATTCCTTAAGAACTACAAGTGATTAGAATAAGCCTTGGGATGCACAAAATGACGGAAATGTTCATCCATTGACAATAACGCACTTATTGGATGAACTACATTCATTAAGAATGAGAAGTGATTAGAATAAACCTTCGAATGCACAAAATGACGAAAATGTTCATCCAATGACACAAATGCACTTATTGGATGAACTACATTCCTTAAGAACGACAAGAGATTAGAATAGGCCTTAGGATGCACAAAATGATGTAAATGTTAAATTAAAGACACAAACGCACTGATTCGATGAACATTATTGGTTAGGAACGAAAAGTGATTAGAATAAGCCTTGGAATGCACAATATAACGTAAATGTTCATCCAATGACACAAACACACTTATTGGATGAACTACATTCCAAAAGAACGAAAAGTGATTAGAATAAGGCTCGGAATGCACAAAATGACGTAAATGTTAAATTAATGACACAAACGCACTTATTGGGTGAACAACATTAGTTAAGAATGAAAAATGATTAGAATAAGCCTTGGTATGCACAAAATCACGTAAATGATCATCCGACGACACAAACACACTTATTGGATGAACTACATTCCTTAAGAACGAAAAGAGATTAGAATATGCCTTGGAATGCACAAAATGACGTAAACGTTCATCCAATATCACAAACGCACTTATTGGATGAACTACTTTCCTTAAGAACGAAAAGAGATTAGAATATGCCTTGGCACGCACAAAATCACGTAAATGTTTATCTAATGACACAAACGCACTTATTGGATGAACAAGATTGGTTAAGAACGAAAAGTGATTAGAATAAGCTTTGGAATGCACAGAATAACGTAATTGTTCATACAACGACACAAACATACTTATTGGATGAACTACATTCCTTTAGAACGAAAAGAGATTAGAATATGCGTTGGGATGCAAAAAATGACGTAGATGTTCATCCAATGACACAAACGCACTTATTGGATGAACAACATTTCTTAAGAATGAAGAGTGGTTAGAATAAGCCTTCGGATGCACAAAATGACGGAAATGTTCATCCATTGACAATAACGCACTTATTGGATGAACTACATTCATTAAGAATGAGAATTGATTAGAATAAACCTTCGAATGCACAAAATGACGAAAATGTTCATCCAATGACACAAATGCACTTATTCGATGAACTACATTCCTTAAGAACGACAAGAGATTAGAATACGCCTTAGGATGCACAAAATGACGTAAATGTTAAATTAAAGACACAAACGCACTGATTGGATGAACATTATTGGTTAAGAACGAAAAGTGATTAGAATAAGCCTTGGAATGCACAATATAATGTAAATGTTCATCCAATGACACAAACACACTTATTGGATGAACTACATTCCAAAAGAACGAAAAGTGATTAGAATAAGGCTCGGAATGCACAAAATGACGTAAATGTCAAATTAATGACCCAAACGCACTTATTGGATGAACAACATTAGTTAAGAATGAAAAATGATTAGAATAAGCCTTGGTATGCACAAAATCACGTAAATGTTCATCCAACGACACAAACACACTTATTGGATGAACTACATTCCTTAAGAACGAAAAGAGATTAGAATATGCCTTGGGATGCACAAAATGACGTAAATGTTCATCCAATATCACAAACGCACTTATTGGATGAACTACTTTCCTTAAGAACGAAAAGAGATTAGAATATGCCTTGGCACCCACAAATTCACGTAAATGTTTATCTAATGACACAAACGCACTTATTGGATGAACAAGATTGGTTAAGAACGAAAAGTGATTAGAATAAGCTTTGGAATGCACAGAATAACGTAATTGTTCATGCAACGACACAAACACACTTATTGGATGAACTACATTCCTTAAGAACGAAAAGAGATTAGAATATGCGTTGGGATGCACAAAATGACGTAGATGTTCATCCAATGACACAAACTCACTTATTGGATGTCCTACATTCCATAAGAACGAAAAGTGATTAGAATAAGCCTTGGGATGCACAAAATCACGTAAATGTTCATCCAATGACACAAACACACTTATTGGATGAAATACATTCCATAAGAACGAAAAGTGATTAGAATTAGCCTAGGGATGCACAAAATGACGTAAATGTTAAATTATGACACAAACACACTTATTGGATGAACTACATTCCTTAAGAAAGAAAAGTGATTAGAAGAAGCCTTGGAATGCACAAAATGACGTAAATGTTCATCCAATGACAGAAATGAACTTATTGGATTGACTACATTCTTTAAGAACGAATAGAGATTAGAATATGCCTTGGGACGCAAAAAATCGCAAAAATGTTCATCCAATAACATAAACGCACTTATTGGATGAACTACATTCCTTAAGAACGACAAGTGATTAGAATTAGCCTTGGTATGCACAAAATGACGTAAATGTTCATCCAATGACACAAACTCACTTATTGGATGAACTACATTCCTCAAGAACGAAAACTAATTAGAATAAGCCTTGGAATGCACTTATTGGAAGAACAGCATAGGTTAAGAATGAAAATTGACTAGAATAAGCCTAGGAATGCACAAAATAACGTAAATGTTAAATTATGACACAAACGCACTTATTGGATGAACAACATTGGTTAAGAACGAAAAGTAATGAGAATAAACCTTGGATTACACTAAGTAATGTAAATGTTCATCCAATGACACAAACGCACTTATTGGATGAACTACATTCCTTAATAAAGAAAAGTGATAAGAACAAGCCTTGGAATGCACAAAATGACGTAAATGTTCATCCAATGACAGAAATGCACTTATTGGAAGAACTACATTCCTTAAGAACGAAAATTGATTTGAATAAGCCTTGGATTGCACGAAGTAACGTAACTGCTCATCGAATGTCACAAATGCACTTATTGGATGAACTACATTCTTTAAGAACGAAAAGAGATAAGAACATGCCTTGGGGCGCACAAAATCACAAAAATGTTCATCCATGATACAAACGCACTTATTGGAAGAACTACATTCCTTAAGAACGACAAGTGATTAGAATAGGCCTTGGGAAGCACAAAATGACGTAAATGTTGATCCAATGACACAAACTCACTTATTCGATGAACTACATTCCTTAAGAACGAAAACTAATTAGAATAAGCCTTGGAATGCACAAAATGACGTAAATGTTCATCCAATGACACAAACGCACTTATTGGAAGAACAGCATTGGTTAAGAATAAAAAGTGAATAGAATAAGCCTAGGAATGCACAAAATAACGTAAATGTTCATCCAATTACAGAAACGCACTTATTGGATGAACTACATTCCTTAAGAACAAAAAGTGATTAGATTAAGGCTTGGAATGCACAAAATGATGTAAATGTTAAATTAATGACACAAACGCACTTATTGGATGAACAACATTGGTTAAAAACGAAAAGTGATTAGAATAAGCCTTGGTATGCACAAAATGACGTAAATGATCATCCAATGACACAAACTCACTTATTGGATGAACTACATTCCTTAAGAAGGAAAACAAATTAGAATAAGCCTTGGAATGCACAAAATGACGTAAATGTTCATCCAATGACACAAACGCACTTATTGGAAGAACAACATTGGTTCTGAATGAAAAGTGATTAGAATAAGCCTAGGAATGCACAAAATAACGTAAATGTTCATCAAATTACACAAACGTACTTATTGGATGAACTACATTCCTTAAGAACGAAAAGTGATTAGAATAAAGCTTGTAATACACAAAATTATGTAAATGTTCAATTAATGACACAAAAACGCACTTATTCGATGAACAACATTGGTTAAGAACGAAAAGTGATTAGAATAAGCCTTGCTATGCACAACATGACATAAATGTTCATCCAATGACACAAACGCACTTATTGGATGAACTACATTTCTCAATAACGAAAAGAGATTAGAATATGCCTTGGGATGCACAGAATGACGTAGATGTTCATCCAATGACACAAACTCACGTATTGGATGAACTACATTCCTTAGGAACGAAATGTGATTACAATTAGCCTTGGGATGCACAAAATGAAGTAAATGTCCATCCAAAGACACAAACGCACTTATTGGAGAAACTATATTCCTTAAGAACAACTAGTGATTAGAATAAGCCTGGGATGCACTAAATGACGTAAATCTGAAATTAATCACACAAATGCACTTATTGGATGAAATACATTCCATAAGAACGAAAAGTTATTAGAATTAGCCTAGGGATGCACAAAATGACGTAAATGTTAAGTTATGACACAAACGCACTTATTCGATGAACAACATTGGTTAAGAACGAAAAGTAATGAGAATAAGCCTTGGATTGCACGAAGTAACGTAAATGTTCATCCAATGACACAAACGCACTTATTGGTTGAACTACATTCCTTAATAAAGAAAAGTGATTAGAACAAGCCTTGGAATGCACAAAATGACGTAAATGTTCATCCAATGACAGAAATGTACTTATTGGATGAACTAAATTCCTTAAGAATGAAAAGTGATTAGAATAAGCGTTGGGATGCACAAAATGACGTAAATGATCATCCAATGACACAAACGCACTTATAGGAGAAACTATATTCCTTAAGAACAACTAGTGATTAGAATAAGCCTTGGGATGCACTAAATGATGTAAATGTGAAATTAATCACACAAATGCACTTTTTGGATGAACAACATTGGTTAAGAACGAAAAGTGATTAGAATAAGCCTTGGTATGCACAAAATGACATAAATGTTCATCCAATGACACAAACCCACTTATTGGATGAACTACATTCCTTAAGAACGAAAACTAATTAGAATCATTCTTGGAATGCACAAAATGACGTAAATGTTCATCCAATGACACAAGGGCACTTATTGGAAGAACAACATTGGTTAAGAATGAAAAGTGATTAGAATAACCCTAGGAATGCACAAAATAACGTAAATGTTCATCCAATTACACAAACGCACTTATTGGATGAACTACATTCCTTAAGAACGAAAAGTGATTAGAATAACGCTTGGAATACACAAAATGATGTAAATGTTATATTAATGACACAAACGCACTTATTGGATGAACAACATTGGTTAACAACGAAAAGTGATTAGAATAAGCCTTGGTATGCACAAAATGACATAAATGTTCATCAAAGGACACAGACGCACTTATTGGATGAACTACATTCCTCAAGAACGAAAAGAGATTAGAATATGCCTTGGAATGCACAGAATGACGTAGATGTTCATCCAATGACACAAACTCACTTATTTAATGAACTACATTCCTTAAGAACGAAAAGTGATTAGAATAAGCCTTGGGATGCACAAAATGACGTAAATGTTCATCCAATGACACAAACGCACTTATTGGATGAATTACATTATTTATGAACAAAAAGAGATTAGAATAAGCCTTGGGATCCACAAAATGACGTAAATATTCATCCAACGACACAAACACACTTATTGGATGAACTACATTCCTTATGAACGAAAAGTGAGTAGAATAAGCCTTGGGATGCACAAAATGACTTAAATGTTCATCCAATGACACAAACGCACTTATTGGATGAACTACATTCCTTAAGAACAAAAAGTAATTAGAATAAGCCTTGGGACGTACAAAATGACATAAATGTTCATCCAATGACACAAAAACACTTATTGGATGAACAACATTGGATAAGAACGAAAAGTGATAAGAATAAGCCTTGGAATGCACAAAATAATGTAAATGTTCATCCAATGACACAAACACACTTATTGGATGAACTACATTCTTTAAGAACGAAAAGTATTTAGAATAAGGCTTGGAATGCACAATATGATGTAAATATTCATCCAATGACACAAATGCACTTATTGGATGAACTACATTCCATAAGAACGAAAAGTGATGAGAATAAGCCTAGGGATGCCCAAAATGACGTACACGTTATAATGAATGACACAAACGCACTTATTGGATTAACAACATTGGATAACAACAAAAATGGATTAGAATAAGGCTTCGGTTGCACAAAATGAGGTAACTGTAAAATAAATGACACAAACACACTTATTGGATGAACTATATTCCTTAAGAACGAAAATTGATTAGAATAAGCCTTGGGATGCACAAAATGACATAAATGTTCATCCAATGACACAAACGCACTTATTGGATGAACTACATTCCTTAAGAACGAAAACTAATTAGAATAAGCCTTGGAATGCACAAAATGACGTAAAAGTTCATCCAATGACACAAACGCACTTATTTGAAGAAAAGCATTGGTTAAGAATGAAAAGTGATTAGAATAAGCCTAAAAAATGCATAAAATAACGTAAATGTTCATCCAATTACACAAACACACTTATTGGATGAACTACATTCCTTAAGAACGAAAAGTGATTAGATTAAGGCTTGGAATGCACAAAATGATGTAAATGTTAAATTAATGACACAAACGCACTTATTGGGTGAACAACATTGGTTAAGAACGAAAAGTGATTAGAATAAGCCTTGGTATGCACAAAATGACGTAAATGTTCATCCAATTACACAAAGTCACTTATTGGATGAACTACATTCCTTAAGAACGAAAAGTGATTAGAATAAGCCTTGGGATGCACAAAATGACGTAAATGTTCATCCAATGACACAAATGCACTTATTGGATGAACTACATTCCTTAAGAACGAGAAGTGATTAGAAGATGCCTTGGAATGCACAAAATGACATAAATGTTCATCCAATGACACAAATGCACTAATTGAATGAACTACATTCCGTAAGAACGAATAAGCCTTAGGATGCACAAAATGACGTAAATGTTAAATTAGTGACGTAAATACACTTATTTGATGAACAACATTGGATAAAAACCAAACTTAATTAGAATAAGCCTTGGAATGTACAAAATGACCTAAATGTAAATCCAATGACACAAACACACTTATTGGATGAACTACAATGGATTAGAATAAGCCTTTGGATGCACAAAATGACGTAAATGTTAATCCACTGACACAAACGCACTTCTTGAATGAACAACATTTCTTAAGAACGAAAAGTGATTAGAATAAGCGTTGGGATGCACAAAATGACTTAAATGTTAATCCAATGACACAAATGCAGTTATTGGATGAACTACATTCCTTAAGAACGAAAAGGGATTAGAATAAGCCTTGGGAATGAAAAAATGACCTAAATGTTAATCAAATGACAAAAATTCACTTATTGGATAAACTACATTCCTTAAGAACTACAAGTGATTAGAATAAGCCTTGGGATGCACAAAATGACGTAAATGTTAATCCAATGACACAAACACGCTTTTTGGATGAACAACATTCCTTTAGATCGCAGAGTGATTAGAATAACCTTTGGGATGCTGAAAATGACCTAAATGTTAATCCAAGGGCACAAATGCATTTATTGGATGAACTACTATGGTTAAGAACGAAAATGGATTAGAATAAGCCTTGGGATGCACAAAATAACATAAATGTTAATCCAACGACACAAACGCACTTTTTGGATGAGCAACAATCCTTTAGAATGAAAATATATTAGAATAAGCCCTCGGATGCACAAAATGACATAAATGTTAATCCAATGACACAAAAGCACTTTTTGGATGAACAACATTCCTTAAAAAAGAAAAGTGATTTGAATATGCCTTGGGATGTACAAAATTACCTAAATGTTAATCCTATGACACAAATGCACTTATTGGATGAACAACATTCCTTGAGAATGAAAATGGATTAATATAAGCCTTGGGATTGAAAAAATGACCTAAATGTTATTCCAATGACAAAAATGCACTTATTGGATGAACTACATTGGCTAAGAACTAAAATGGATTACAATAAGCCTTGTGATGCACGAAATGACGTAAATGTTAATCCAATGACATAAACGAACTTTTTGGATGAACAACATTGGTTAAAAACGAAAATGGATTAGAATAGCACTTTTTGGATGAGCTACATTCCTTAAGAACAAAAAGTGATTAGAATAAGCCTTGGGATGCACAAAATGACCTAAATGTCAATCCAATGACACAAACGCACTTATTGGATGAACTACAATGGTTAAGAACGAAAATGGATTAGAATAAGCCTTGGGATGCACAAAATGACGTAAACGTTAATCCAGTGACACAAACGCACTTCTTGAATGAACTACCTTCCTTATGTACGAAAAGTGATCAGAATAAGCCTAGGAATGCACAAAATAACGTAAATGTTCATCCAATTACACAAACGCACTTATTGTATGAACTACATTCCTTAAGAACGAAAAGTGATTAGATTAACGCTTGGAATGAACAAAATGATGTAAATGTTAAACTGATGACACAAACGCACTTAATTGATGAACTACATTCTTTAAGAACGAAAAGTTATTAGAATAAGCCTCGGAATGCATAAAATGATGTAAATGTAAATCCAATGACACAAACACACTTATTGGATGAACTACATTGGTTAAAAACAAAATTGGATTTGAATAAGCAATGGGATGCCCAAAACAACGTAAATATTAATTGAATGACCCAAACGCACTTATTGGATTAACTGCATTCCTTAAGAACAAAAAGTGAGTAGAATATTGCATGGGATGCACAAAATGACGTAAATGTTAATCCAATCACACAAACGCACTTATTGGATTAACTGCATTCCTTAAGAACAAAAAGTGAGTAGAATTTTCCATGGGATGCACAAAATGACGTAAATGTTAATTGAATGTCACAAACGCACTTATTGGATGAACTACATTTTTTAAGAAAGAAAAGTGATTAGAATAAGCCTTGGAATGCACAAAATGACGTAAATGTTATTCCAATGACACAGACGCAATTATTGGATGAACTACATTCCTTAAGAAATAAAAGTGATTAGAATAAGCCTTGGAATGCACAAAATGACGTAAATGTTAATCCAGTGTCACAAACACACTTATTGGATAAACTACATTCCTTAAGAACAAAAAGTGAATAGAATATTCCATGGGATGCACAAATTGAGGTAAATGTTAATCCAATGATACAAACGCACTTAATGGATGTACTGCATTCCGTAAGAACGAAAAGTGATTACAATAAGCATTGGGATGCACAAAATGACATAAATTTTACTCCAATGACACAAACGCACTTATTGGATGATCTACATTGGTTAAAAATGAAATTCGATTTGAATGAGCCTTGGGATGCCCTAAATGACGTAAATGTTAATTGAATGACACAAACGCACTTAAATGTTATTCCAATGACACAGATGCACAAAATGTTAATTGAAAGAAATATGATTAGACTAAGCCTAGGAATGCACAAAATGACGTAAATGTTATTCCAATGACACAGATGCACTTATTGGATGAACTACGTTCCTTAAGAACAAAAAGTGAGTAGAATATTCCTTGTTATGCAATGTTAATCCCATGACATAAAACGCACTGATTGGATGAACTACATTCTTTAATAACGAAAAGTGATTAGAATAACATTGGGATGCACAAAATGACATAAATTTTAATCCAATGACACAAACACACTTATTGGATGAACTACATTATTTAAGAATGAAAAGTGATTAGAATAAGCCTTGGAATGCACAAAAAGACGTAAATTTTATCTAATGACACAAACACAATTATTGGATGAACTACATTCCTTAAGAACCAAAAGTCAGTAGAATATTCCATGGCATGCACAAAATGGATTAAATGTTAATCCAATGACACAAACGCACTTAACGGATGAACTGCATTCGTTAAGAACAAAAAGGCATTAGAATAACCATTGGGATGCACAAAACGACGTAAATGTTAATCCAATGACACAAACGCACTTTATTGGATGATCTACATTCCTTCATAACAAAAAGTGATTAGTATAAGCCTTGGAATGCACAAAATGACGTAAATGTTAATTCAATGACACAAACGCATTTATTGGATAAACTACATTCCTTAAGAACGAAAAATGATTAGAATAATAATGGGATGCACAAAATAACATAAATGTTAATCCAATAAAACAAACACACTTATTGGATGAACTACATTCTTTAAGAACGAAAAATGATTAGAATAAGCCTTGGAATGCACAAAAAGACGTAAATGTTAATCCAATGACACAAAAACCCTTATTGGATGAACTACATTCCTTAAGAACATAAAATGAGTAGAATATTCCATGGGATGCACAAAATGACGTAAATGTTATCCAATGATACAAACGCACTTAACGGATGAACTGCATTCCTTAGGAACGAAAAGGGATTAGAATAAGCATTGGGATGCCCAAAATGACGTAGATGTTAATCCAATGACACAAACGCACTTATTGGACGATCTACATTGGTTAAAAACGAAAATGGATTTGAATAAGCCTTCGGATCCCCAAAATGACGTAAATGTTAATCGAATGACATAAACGCACTTATAGGATGTACTTCATTCCTTAAAAATGAAAAGTGAGTAGAATATTCCATGGGATGGACAAAATGACTTAAATGTTAATCCAATGACACAAACTCACTTATTGGATGAACTACATTCCTTTAGAACAAAAAGGGAGTAGAGTATTCCTTAGGATGTACTATTAATCCAATGACACAAACACACTATTGGATGAACGACATTCTTTAAGAAGAAAAAGTGATTAGAAATAGCCTTGGAATACACAAAATGACGTAAATGTTAATCCAATGACACAAACATAGTTATTGGATGAACTACCTTCCTTAAGAACGAAAAGTGACTAGAATAAGCCATGGGATGCACAAAATGATGTAAATGTTACTCCAATGACACAAACGCACCTATAGGATAAACTACATTCCTTAAGAACAAGAAGTGAGTTAACTATTCCATGGGATGCACAAAATGACGTAAATGTTAATACAATGATACAAACACACTTAATGGATGAATTGCATTCCTTAAGATTGAAAAGATATTAGAATAAGCATTCGGATGCACAAAATGACATAAATGTTAATCCAATTACACAAACGCACTTTTTCGATGATCTACATTCCTTGAACAAAAAGTGATTAGAATAAGCCTTGGAATGCACAAAATGACGTAAATATTAATCCAATGACATAAAAATAGAAATGCAATGGTTAAAAACAAAAATGGATTTGAATAAGCCTTGGGACGCCCAAAATGATGTAAATGTTAATTGAACGACACAAATGCATTTATTGGATGAACTACATTCTTTAAGAACGAAAAGTGATTAGAATAAGACTTGGAATGCACAATATGACATAAATGTTAATCCAATGACACAAACGCACTTAATGGATGAACTTCATTCCATAAAAACGAAAAGTGATTAGAATAAGCCTTGGAATGCACAAAATGACGTAAATGTTAATCCAATGACACAAACGCACTTAACGGCTGAACTGCATTCCTTAAGAACGAAATGTGATTAGAATAACCTTGGGATGCACGAAATTTCCAAAATGTTAATCCAATGACACAAAGACACTTATTGGATGAACTACCTTCTTTAAGAACCAAAAGTGATTAGAATATGCCTTGGAATGCACAAAAAGACGTAAATGTTAATCCAATGACACAAACACACTTATTGGATGAACTACATTCCTAAAGAACAAAAAGTGAGTAGAATATTCCATGGGATGCACACTATGACGTAAATCTTAATCCAATGACGGAAACGCACTTAATGGATGAACTACATTCTTTAAGAACGAAAAATTATTAAATAAGCCTTGGAATGCACAAGATGACATAAATGTTAATCCAATGACTTAAACACACTGATTGGATGAACTACATTCCGTATGAATAAAAAGTGAGAAGAATATTCCATGGGATGCACAAAATGACATAAATGTTAATCCAATGACATAAACGCACTTATCGGATGAACTACATTGGTTAAAAACAAAAATCGATTTGAATAAACCTTGGGATGCCCAAAATGACGTAAATGTTAATCGAATGACACAAATGCACTTATTGGATGAACTACATTCCTTAAGAGCAAAAAGTGATTAGAATAACCCTTGGAATGCACAAAATGACGTAAATGTTAATCCAATGACACAAACACACTTAATGCCTGAACTGCATTCCTTAAGACGAAAAGTGATTAAAATAAGCCTCGGAATGCACAAAAAAGAAGTAAATGTTAATCCAATGACACAAGTGTACTTATTGGATGAACTACATTCCTTAAGAACAAAAAGTGAGTAGAATATTCCATGGGATGCACAAAATGACGTAAATGTTAATCTAATGACACAAACGCACTTATTCGATGATCTACATTCCTTAAGAACAAAAAGTGATTAGAATAAGCCTTGGAATGCACAAAATGACGTAAATATTAATCCAATGACACAAACTCACTTATTGGATGAACTACATTCCTTATGAACAAAAAGTGAATAGAATATTCCATGGGATGCACACTATGACATAAATGTTAATCCAATGACAAAAACACACTTAATGGATGAACTACATTCTTTAAGAACGAAAAGTTATTAAAATAAGCTTTGGATTGCAAAAAAAGACATAAATGTTAATGCAATGACACAAACACACTGATTGGATGAACTACATTCATTATGAACAAAAAGTTAATCCACACAAGAAGAATATTCCATGGGACGCACAAAATGAGATAAATGTTAATCCAATGACATAAGCGCACTTATTGGATGAACTACGTTGGTTAAAAACAAAAATGTATTTGAATAGGCCTTGGGATGCCCAAAATGACGTAAATGTTATTCGAATGACACAAATGCACTTATTGGATGAACTACATTCTTTAAGAACGAAAAGTGATTAGAATAAGCATTGGGATGCACAAAATGACGTAAATATTAATCCAATGACACAAACGCACTTATTGGATGATCTACATTCCTTTAGAACGAAAAATTATTAAATAAGCCTTGGAATGCACAAGATGACATAAATGTTAATCCAATGACTTAGACACACTGATTGGATGAATTACATTCCGTATGAATAAAAAGTGAGAAGCATATTCCATGGGATGCACAAAATGACATAAATGTTAATCCAATGACATAAACGCACTTATCGGATGAACTACATTGGTTAAAAACAAAAATGGATTTGAATAAACCTTGGGATGCCCAAAATGACGTAAATGTTAATCGAATGACACAAATGCACTTATTGGATGAACTACATTCTTTAAGAACGAAAAGTGATTAGAATAACCCTTGGAATGCACAATATGACGTAAATGTTAATCCAATGACACAAACACACTTATTGGATGAACTACATTCCTTAAGAGCAAAAAGTGATTAGAATAACCCTTGGAATGCACAAAATGACGTAAATGTTAATCCAATGACACAAACGCACTTAATGGATGAACTACATTCTTTAAGAACGAACAGTTATTAAAATAAGCCTTGGATTGCAAAAAAAGACATAAATGTTAATGCAATGACACAAACACACTGATTGGATGAACTACATTCATTATGAACAAAAAGTTAATCCACACAAGAAGAATATTCCATGGGACGCACAAAATGAGATAAATGTTAATCCAATGACATAAGCGCACTTATTGGATGTACTACGTTGGTTAAAAACAAAAATTTATTTAAATAGGCCTTGGGATGCCCAAAATGACGTAAATGTTATTCGAATGACACAAATGCACTTATTGGATGAACTACATTCTTTAAGAACGAAAAGTGATTAGAATAAGCATTGGGATGCACAAAATGACGTAAATATTAATCCAATGACACAAACGCACTTATTGGATGATCTACATTTCTTTAGAAAAAAAAGTGATTAGAATAAGCCATGGGATGCACAAAATGACGTAAATGTTACTCCAATGACACAAACGCACCTATTGGGTGAACTGCATTCCTTAAGAACGAAAAGAAATTAGAATAAGCCTTGGGATGCATAAAATGAGGTAAATGTTAATCGAATTACACAAAAGCACTCTTTTTGATAAACTAAACTCTTTAAGAACAAAAATGGATTAGAATATGCCTTGGAATGCACAAAAAGACGTAAATGTTAATCCAATGACACAAACACACTTATTGGATAAACTACATTCCTTAAGAACAAAAAGTGAGTAGAATATTTCATGGGATGCATACTATGACGTAAATGTTAATCCAATGACACAAACGCACTTAATGGATGAACTACATTCTTTAAGAACAAAATGTTATTAAAATAACCCTTGGAATGCACAAAATGACATAAATGTTACTTCAATGACACAAACACACTGATTGGATAAACTACATTCCTTATGAACAAAAAGTGAGATGAATATTCCATGGGATGCACAAAATGACATAAATGTTAATCAATGACATAAACGCACTTATTGGATGAACTACATTGGTTAAAAAAAATGGATTTGAATAAGCCTTGGGATGCCCAAATTGATGTAAATGTTAATCGAATGACACAAATGCACTTATTGGATGAACTACATTCTTTAAGAATTAAAAGTGATTAGAATAAGCCTTGGAATGCACAATATGACGTAAATGTTAATCCAATGACACAAACGCACTTAATGGATGAACATCATTCCTTTAAAACTAAAGTGATTAGAATAAGCCATGGGATGCACAAAATGACGTAAATGTTACTCCAATGACACAAACGCACCTATTGGGTGAACTGCATTCCTTAAAAACGAAAAAGGATTACAATAAGCTTTGGGATGCCTAAAATAAGATAAATGTTAATCGAATTACACAAAAGCACTTATTTGATACACTAAACTCTATAAGAACAAAAATGGATTAGAATAAGCGTTGGGATGTACAAAATAACGTAAATCTTAATCCAATGACACAAACCCACTTATTGGATGAACTACATTGGTTAAAAACAAAAATGGATTAGAATAAGCCATATGATGCATTAAATGATATAAATGTTAATCATATTACATAAAAGAACTTATTTGATGAACTAAACTCTTTAAGAACAAAAAGTGATTAGAATACGCCTTGGGACAAGATTAACGTAAATCTCAATCCAATGACGTAAATCTTAATCCAATGACAAAAACGCACTTATTGGATGAACTACACTCCTAAAGAACGAACTTGAATTAGAATAAGCCTTGGGATGCACAAAATGACCTAAATGACACAAACACACTTTTTGGATGAACTTCATTCCTTAAAAACGAAAAGTGATTAGAATAAGCCTTTGAATGCATAAAATGAAGTAAATGTGAATCCAATGACACAAATGCATTTATTGGGTGAACTACATTGGTTAAAAACGAAAATGGAATAGAATAAGCCTTAGGATGCATAAAATGACCTTAATCTTAATCCAATGACACAAACGCACATATTGGATAAACTACATTCCTTAAGACGAAAAGGGATGAGAATATTCCTTAGGATGCACAAAATGACGTAAATGTTATTCCAAAGACATAAATGCACTTGTTGGATGAACAACATTGGTTAAGAACGAAAATGGATTTGAATAAGCCTTGGGATGCACAAAATGACCTAAATGTTAATCCAATGATACAAACACATTTGTTGGATAAATTACATTGGTTAAGAACGTAAAGTGAGAAGAATATTCCTTGGGTTGCAAAAAATGACGTAAATGTTAATCCAACGACACAAATGCAGTTGTTGGATGATCAACGTCGGTTAAAAACAAAAATGGATTAGAATAAGCCTTGGGATGCACAAAATGACGTAAATGTTAATCCAATGACATAAACGCACTTCATGGATGAACTACATTGGTTAAAACAAAAATGGATAAGAATAAGCCTTGGGATGCACAAAATGACGTAAATGTTAATCTATTGACAAAAACGCACCTATTGGATGACCTATATTCCTTAAGAACGAAAATGGATTAGAAGATGCCTTGGGATGCACAAAATGAAGTAAATGTTAATCGAATGACACAAACGCACTTATTCAATGAACGACATTCTTGAAGAACGAAAAATGATTAGAATAAGTCTTGGGAAGCATAAAATGACGTAAATGTTAATTTAATGACAAAAACGCACTTAATGGATGAACTACATTCCTTAAGAACGAAAAGGGATTATAATAAGCCATAGGATGCACAAAATGACCTAAATGTTAATCCAATGGAACAAATTCACTTATTGGATGAACTACATTGGTTAAAAACGAAAATGGATTTGAATATGCCTTGGGATGCACAAAATGACCTAAATGTTAATCCAATGACACAAACGCACATATTGGATGAACTACATTCTTTAAGACGAAAAGGGATGGGAATATTCCTTGGGATGCACAAAATGACGTAAATGTTAACCCAAAGACACAAATGCACTTGTTGGATGAACTACATTTGTTAAGAACGAAAAGGGATTGGAATAAGCCTTGGGCTGCACAAAATGACGTAAATGTTAATCGAACGATACAAACGCACTTGATGGATGAACTACATTGGTTAAGAACGAAAATGCATTCGAATAAGCTTTGGGATGCACAAATAGATGAAAATGTTATTCAAATGACACATACGCTCTTATTGGATGAACTAAATGCTATAAGAACGACAAGTGATTAGAATAAGCCTTGGGATGCACAAAATAATATAAATGATAATCAAATGACACAAACACACTTCTTGATTGAACTACATTCCTTAAGAACAAAAACTGAGTAGAATATTTTTTGGGATGCACAAAATGTTAATCCAACGACACAAATGCACTTACTGGATTAACTACATAGGTTAAAAACGAAAATGTATTAGAATAAGCCTTGGGATGCACAAAAAGACGTCAATGTTAATCGAATGACAAAAACGCACTTATTGGATTAACTACATTTTATAAGAACGAAAAGTGATTAGAATAAGGCTTGAGATGCACAAAATAACGTAAATGTTAATCCATTGACACAAATACACTTATTGGATGAACTACAATGGTTAAAACAAAAATGGATAAGAATAAGCCTTTGGATGCACAAAATGATGTAAATGTTAATCAAATGACACAAACGCACTTATTGGATAACCTACATTGCTTAAGAACGAAAATGGATTAAAATAAGCCTTGGGATGCACAAAATGACGTAAATGTTAATCGAATGACACAAACGCACTTATTCGATGAACTACATTCTTGAAAAATGAAAAGTTATTAAAATAAGCCTTGGGAAGCATAAAATGACGTAAATCTTAATCCAATGACACAAACGCACTTAATGGATGAACTTTATTCCATAAGAATGAAAAAGGATTTCAATATTCCTTGGGATGCACAAAATGACGTAAATATTAATCCAATGACACAAACGCATTTGTGGGATGAACTACATTGGTTAAGAACGAAAATGGATTATAATAACCATGGGATACACAAAATGACGTAAATGTTAATCGAATGACACAAACGCACTTATTGGCTGAACTACACTCCTAAAGAACGAACTTGAATTAGAATAACTCTTGGGATGCACAAAATGACCTAAATGTTAATGCAATGACACAAACACACTTTTTGATTAACTTCATTGTTTAAGAGCGAAAAGTAATTAAAATAAGCCTTTGAATGCATAAAATGACGTAAATGTTACTTCAATGACGCAAACATACTTATTGGGTGAACTACATTCCTTAAGAATGAAAAGCGATTAGAATAAGCCATGGGATGCACAAAATGACCTAAATGTTAATCCAATGACACAAATGCACTTATTGGATGAACTACATTGGTTAAAAACAAAAATGCATAAGAATAAGCCTTGGGCTGCACAAAATGACGTAAATGTTAATCGACTAACACAAACACACTTACTGGATAACCTACATTCCTTAAGAACGAAAATGAATTAGAATAAGCCTTGGGATGCAGAAAATCCCGTAAATGTTAATCGAGTGACACAAATGCACTTATTTGATGAACTACATTCTTGAAGAACGAAAAGTGATTATAATAAGTCTTGGGAAGCATAAAATGACGTAAATGTTAACTCAATGACAAAAACGCACTTAATGGATGAACTTTATTCCTTAAGAACGAGAAGGGATTAGAATTTTCCTTGGGGTGCACAAAATTACGTAAATGTTAATCCAATGACACAAACGCATTTGTTGGATGAACTACATTGGTGAAGAACGAAAATGGATTATAATAAGCCTTGGGCTACACAAAATGACGTAAATGTTAATCGAATGACACAAACGCACTTGATGGATGAACTACATTGGTTAAGAACGAAAATGGATTCGAATAAGCCTTGGGATGCACAAAATGACATAAATGTTATTTGAATGACACAAACGCTCTTCTTGGATGAACTGAATTCTTTAAGAACGAAAAGTGATTAGAATAAGCCTTGGGATGCAGAAAAGAAAATAAATGTTAATCCAATGACACAAACGCACTTATTGGATGACCTATATTCCTTAAGAACGAAAATGGATTAGAATAAGCTTTGGGATGCACAAAATCACATAAATGTTAATCGAGTGACACAAATGCACTTATTTGATGAACTACATTCTTGAAGAACGAAAAGTGATTAGAATAAGTCTTGGGAAGCATAAAATGATGTAAATGTTAATTCAATCACAAAAACGCACTTAATGGATGAATTTTATTCCTTAAGAACGAGAAGGGATTAGAATAATCCTTGGGATGCACAAAATGACGTAAATATTAATCCAATGACTTAAACGCATTTGTTGGATGAACTACATTGGTTAAGAACGAAAATCGATTATAATAATCCTTGAGATACACAAAATGACGTAAATGTTAATCGAATGACACAAACGCATTTATTGGATGAACTACACTCCTAAAGAACGAACTTGAATTAGAATAAGTCTTGGGATGCACAAAATGACCTAAATGTTAATCCCATGATACAAACACACTTTTTGATGAACTTCATTCATTAAGAGCGAAAAGTAATTAGAATAAGCCTTTGATTGCATAAAATGACGTAAATGTTACTTCAACGACGCAAACCTACTTATTGGGTGAACTACATTCCTTAAGAATGAAAGGCGATTAGAATAAGCCATGGGATGCACAAAATGACCTAAATCTTAATCCAATAACACAAATGCACTTATTGGATGAACTATATTGGTTAAAAACAAAAATGGATAAGAATAAGCCTTGGGATGCACAAAATGACGTAAATGTTAATCGAATAACACAAACACACTTACTGGATGACCTACACTCCTTAAGAACGAAAATGGATTAGAATATGCCTTGGGGTGCACAAAATCACGTAAATGTTAATCGAGTGACACAAATGCTTTTATTTGATGAACTACATTCTTGAAGAACGAAAAGTAATTAGAATAAGTCTTGGGAAGCATAAAATGACGTAAATGTTAACTCAATGACAAAAACGCACTTAATGGATAAACTTTATTCCTTAAGAACGCGAAGGGATTAGAATTTTCCTTGGGGTGCACAAAATTACGTAATTGTTAATCCAATGTCACAAACGCATTTGTTGGATGAACTACATTGGTTAAGAACGAAAATGGATTATAATAAGCCTTGGTCTACACAAAATGACGTAAATGTTAATCGAATGACACAAACGCACTTGATGGATGAATTACATTGGTTAAAAACGAAATTGTATTCGAATAAGCCTTGGGATGCACAAAATGACGTAAATGTTATTCGAATGACACAAACGCTCTTCTTGGATGAACTAAATTCTTTAAGAACGAAAACTGATTAGAATAAGCCTGGGGATGCACAAAATAAAATAAATGTTAATCCAATGACACAAAAGCACTTATTGGATGAACTACATTCCTTAAGAACAAAAAGTGAGTAGAATATTTTTTGGGATGCACAAAATGACATAAATGTTAATCCAATGACACAAATGTTCTTATTGGATTAACTACATAGGTTAAAAATGAAAATGTATTAGAATAAGCCTTGGGATGCACAAAATGACGTAAATGTTATTCGAATGACAAAAACGCACTTAATGGATTAACTACATTTTTTAAGAACGAAAAGCGATTAGAATAAGGCTTGGGATGCACAAAATAACGTAAATGTTAATCAATTGACACAAATGCACTTATTGGATGAACTACAATGGTTAAAACAAAAATGGATAAGAATGAGCCTTGGGATGCACAAAATGATGTAAATGTTAATCGAATGACACTAACGCACTTATTGGATGACTTACATTGCTTAAGAATGAAAATGGATTAAAATAAGCCTTGGGATGCACCAAATGACGTAAATGTTAATCGAATGACACAAACGCACTTATTCGATGAACTACATTCTTGAAGAACGAAAAGTTATTGAAATAAGCCTTGGGAAGCATAAAATGACGTAAATGTTAATCCAATGACAGAAACGCACTTAACAGATGAACTTTATTCCTTAAGAACGAAAAAGGATTAAATTATTCCTTGGGATGCACAAAATGACGTAAATATTAATCCAATGACAGAAACGCATTTGATGGATGAACTACATTGGTTAAGAACGAAAATGGATTCGAATAAGCCTTGGGATGCACAAAATGACATAAATGTTATTTGAATGACACAAACGCTCTTCTTGGATGAACTGAATTCTTTAAGAACGAAAAGTGATTAGAATAAGCCTTGGGATGCAGAAAAGAAAATAAATGTTAATCCAATGACACAAACGCACTTATTGGATGACCTATATTCCTTAAGAACGAAAATGGATTAGAATAAGCTTTGGGATGCACAAAATCACATAAATGTTAATCGAGTGACACAAATGCACTTATTTGATGAACTACATTCTTGAAGAACGAAAAGTGATTAGAATAAGTCTTGGGAAGCATAAAATGATGTAAATGTTAATTCAATCACAAAAACGCACTTAATGGATGAATTTTATTCCTTAAGAACGAGAAGGGATTAGAATAATCCTTGGGATGCACAAAATGACGTAAATATTAATCCAATGACTTAAACGCATTTGTTGGATGAACTACATTGGTTAAGAACGAAAATCGATTATAATAATCCTTGAGATACACAAAATGACGTAAATGTTAATCGAATGACACAAACGCACTTATTGGATGAACTACACTCCTAAAGAACGAACTTGAATTAGAATAAGTCTTGGGATGCACAAAATGACCTAAATGTTAATCCCATGACACAAACACACTTTTTGATGAACTTCATTCTTTAAGAGCGAAAAGTAATTAGAATAAGCCTTTGATTGCATAAAATGACGTAAATGTTACTTCAACGACGCAAACCTACTTATTGGGTGAACTACATTCCTTAAGAATGAAAGGCGATTAGAATAAGCCATGGGATGCACAAAATGACCTAAATGTTAATCCAATAACACAAATGCACTTATTGGATGAACTATATTGGTTAAAAACAAAAATGGATAAGAATAAGCCTTGGGATGCACAAACTGACGTAAATGTTAATCGAATAACACAAACACACTTACTGGATGACCTACACTCCTTAAGAATGAAAATGGATTAGAATATGCCTTGGGGTGCACAAAATCACGTAAATGTTAATCGAGTGACACAAATGCACTTATTTGATGAACTACATTCTTGAAGAACGAAAAGTGATTAGAATAAGTGTTGGGAAGCATAAAATGACGTAAATGTTAATTCAATGACAAAAACGCACTTAATGGATAAACTTTATTCCTTAAGAACGCGAAGGGATTTGAATTTTCCTTGGGGTGCACAAAATTACGTAATTGTTAATCCAATGTCACAAACGCATTTGTTGGATGAACTACATTGGTTAAGAACGAAAATGGATTATAATAAGCCTTGGTCTACACAAAAAGACGTAAATGTTAATCGAATGACATAAACGCACTTATTGGATGAACTACACTCCTAAAGAACGAACTTGAATTAGAATAACTCTTGGGATGCCCAAAATTACCTAAATGTTAATGCAATGACACAAACACACTTTTTGATTAACTTCATTGTTTAAGAGCGAAAAGTAATTAGAATAAGCCTTTCAATGCATAAAATAACGTAAATGTTACTTCAATGACGCAAACCTACTTATTGGGTGAACTACATTCCTTAAGAATGAAAAGCGATTAGAATAAGCCATGGGATGCACAAAATGACCTAAATGTTAATCCAATGACACAAATGCACTTATTGGATGAACTACATTGGTTAAAAACAAAAATGGATAAGAATAAGCCTTGGGATGCACAAAATGACGCAAATGTTAATCGAATAACACAAACGCACTGATTGGATGACCTACATTCCTTAAGAACGAAAATGGATTAGAATAAGCCTTGGGATGCACAAAATCACGTAAATTTTAAACGAGTGACACAATTGCAGTTATTTGATGAACTACATTCTTGAAGAACGAAAAGTGATTAGAATAAGTCTTGGGAAGCATGAAACGACGAAAATGTTAATTCAATGACAAAAACGCACTTAATGGATGAACTTTATTCCTTAAGAACGAGAAGGCATTAGAATTTTTCTTGGGGTGCACAAAATTACGTAAATGTTAATCCAATGACACAAACGCATTTGTTGGATCAACTACATTGGTTAAGAACGAAAATGGATTATAATAAGCCTTGGGCTACACAAAATGACGTAAATGTTAATCGAATGACACAAACGCACTTGATGGATGAACTACATTGGTTAAGAACAAAAATGGATTCGAATAAGCCTTGGGATGCACAAAATGACCTAAATGTTATTCGAATGACACAAACGCTCTTCTTGGATGAACTAAATTCTTTAAGAACGAAAAGTGATTAGAATAAGCCTTGGGATGCACAAAATAAAATAAATGTTAATCCAATGACACAAACGCACTTATTGGATGACCTATATTCCTTAAGAACGAAAATGGATTAGAATAAGCCTTGGGATGCACAAAATCACATAAATGATAATCGAGGGACACAGATGCACTTATTTGATGAACTACATTCTTGAAGAAAGAAAAGTGATTTGAATAAGTCTTGGGAAGCATAAAATGACGTAAATGTTAATTCAATGACAAAAACGCACTTAATGGATGAACTTTATTCCTTAAGAACGAGAATGGATTAGAATAATCCTTGGGATGCACTAAATGACGTAAATATTAATCCAATGACTTAAACGCATTTGTTGGATGAACTACATTGGTTAAGAATGAAAATCGATTATAATAAGCCTTGGGATACACAAAATGACGTAAATGTTAATCAAATGACACAAACGCACTTATTGGATGAACTACACTCCTAAAGAACGAACTTGAATTAGAATAACTCTTGGGATGCACAAAATGACCTAAATGTTAATCCCATGACACAAACACACTTTTTGATGAACTTCATTCTTTAAGAGCGAAAAGTAATTAGAATAAGCCTTTGAATGCATAAAATGACGTAAATGTTACTTCAATGACGCAAACCTACTTATTGGGTGAACTACATTCCTTAAGAATGAAAAGGGATTAGAATAAGCCATGGGATGCACAAAATGACCTAAATGTTAATCCAATGACACAAATGCACTTATTGGATGAACTACATTGGTTAAAAACAAAAATGGATAAGAATAAGCCTTGGGATGCACAAAATGACGTAAATGTTAATCGAATAACACAAACGCACTTATTGGATGACCAACATTCCTTAAGAACGAAAATGGATTAGAATAAGCTTTGGGATGCACAAAATTACGTAAATGTTAATCGAGTGACACAAATGCACTTATTTGATGAACTACATTCTTGAAGAACAAAAAGTGATTAGAATAAGTCTTGGGAAGCATAAAATGACGTAAATGTTAATTCAATGACAAAAACGCACTTAATGGATGAACTTTATTCCTTAAGAACGAGAAGGGATTAGAATTTTCATTGGGGTGCACAAAATTACGTAAATGTTAATCCAATGACACAAACGCATTTGATGGATGAACTACATTTGTTAAGAACGAAAATGGATTATAATAAGCCTTGGGCTACACAAAATGACGTAAATGTTAATCGAATGACACAAACGCACTTGATGGATGAACTACATTGGTTAAGAACGAAAATGGATTCGAATAAGCCTTGGGCTGCACAAAATGACGTAAATGTTAATCGAATGACACAAACGCACTTGATGGATGAACTACATTGGTTAAGAACGAAAATGGATTCGAATAAGCCTGGGGATGTACAAAATGACGTAAATGTTATTCGAATGACACAAACGCTCTTCCTGGATGAACCAAATTCTTTAAGAACGTAAAGTGATTAGAATAAGCCTTGGGATGCACAAAATAAAATAAATGTTAATCCAATGACACAAACGAACTTATTGGATGACCTACATTCCTTAAGAATGAAAAGTGAGTAGAATATTTTTTTGGGATGCACAAAATGACATAAATGTTAATCCAATGACACAAATGTACTTATTGGATTAACTACATAGGTTAAAAACGAAAATGTATTAAAATAAGCCTTGGGATGCACAAAATGACGTAAATGTTAATCGAATGACAAAAACGCACTTAATGGATTAACTACATTTTTTAAGAACGAAAAGTGATTAGAATAAGGCTTGGGATGCACAAAATAACGTAAATGTTGATCCAATGACACAAATGCACTTATTGGATGAACTACAATGGTTAAAACAAAAATGGATAACAATAAGCCTTTCGATGCACCAAATGATGTAAATGTTAATCGAATGACACAAACGCACCTTTTGGATGACTTACATTGCTTAAGAACGAAAATGGATTAAAATAAGCCTTGGGATGCACAAAATGACGTAAATGTTAATCGAATGACACAAACGCACTTATTCGATGAACTACATTCTTGAAGAACGAAAAGTTATTAAAATAAGCCTTGGGAAGCATAAAATGACGTAAATGTTAATCCAATGACACAAACGCACTTAATAGATGAACTTTATTCCTTAAGAATAAAAAAGGATTATAATATTCCTTGGGATGCACAAAATGACGTAAATATTTATCCAATGACACAAACGCATTTGTTGGATGAACTACATTGGTTAAGACCGAAAATGGATTATAATAAGCCTTGGGATACACAAAATGACGTAAATGTTAATCGAATGACACAAACGCACTTATTGGATGAACTACACTCCTAAAGAACGAACTTGAATTAGAATAACTCTTGGGATGCACAAAATGACCTAAATGTTAATCCCATGACACAAACACACTTTTTGATGAACTTCATTGTTTAAGAGCGAAAAGTAATTAGAATAAGCCATTGAATGCATAAAATGACGTAAATGTTACTTCAATGACGCAAACCTTATTATTGGGTGAACTACATTTTTTAAGAATGAAAAGCGATTAGAATAACCCATGGGATGCACAAAATGACCTAAATGTTAATCCAATGAAGCAAATGCACTTATTGGTTGAACTACATTGGTTAAAAACTAATATGGATAAGAATAAGCCTTGGGATGCACAAAATGACGTAAATGTTAATCGAATAACACAAACGCACTTATTGGATGACCAACATTCCTTAAGAACGAAAATGGATTAGAATAAGCTTTGGGATGCACAAAATTACGTAAATGTTAATCGAGTGACACAAATGCACTTATTTGATGAACTACATTCTTGAAGAACGAAAAGTGATTAGAATAAGTCTTGGGAAGCATAAAATGACGTAAATGTTAATTCAATGACAAAAACGCACTTAATGGATGAACTTTATTCCTTAAGAACGAGAAGGGATTAGAATTTTCCTTGGGGTGCACAAAATTACGTAAATGTTAATCGAATGACATAAACGCACTTGATGGATGAACTACATTGGTTAAGAACGAAAATGGATTCGAATAAGCCTTGGGATGTACAAATTGACGTAAATGTTATTCGAATGACACAAACGCTCTTCTTGGATGAACTAAATTCTTTACGAACGACAAGTGATTAGAATAAGCCTTGGGATGCACAAAATAAAATAAATGTTAATCCAATGACACAAACGAACTTATTGAACGACCTACATTCCTTAAGAACGAAAAGTGAGTAGAATATTTTTTGGGATGCACAAAATGACATAAATGTTAATCAAATGACACAAATGTACTTATTGGATTAACTACATAGGTTAAAAACAAAAATGTATTAGAATAAGCCTTGGGATGCACAAAATGACGTAAATGTTAATCGAATGACACAAACGCACTTATTCGATGAACTACATTCTTGAAGAACGAAAAGTGATTAGAATAAGGTTTGGGATGCACAAAATGACGTAAATGTTAATCGAATGACAAAAACGCACTTAATGGATGAACTTTATTCCTTTAGAACGAGAAGGGATTAGAATTTTCCTTGGGGTGCACAAAATTACGTAAATGTTAATCCAATGACACAGACGCATTTGTTGGATGATCTACATTTGTTAAGAATGAAAATGGATTATAATAAGCCTTGGGCTACACAAAATGACGTAAATGTTAATCGAATGACACAAACGCACTTGATGGATGAACTATATTGGTTAAGAACGAAAATGGATTCGAATAAGCCTTGCGATGCACAAAATGACGTAAATGTTATTCGAATGACACAAACGCTCTTCTTGGATGAACTAAATTCTTTAAGAACGAAAAGTGATTAGAATAAGCCTTGGGATGCACAAAATAAAATAAATGTTAATCCAATGACACAAACGCACTTATTGGATGACCTATATTCCTTAAGAACGAAAATGGATTAGAATAAGCCTTGGGATGCACAAAATCACATAAATGTTAATCGAGTGACACAGATGCACTTATTTGATGAACTACATTCTTGAAGAACGAAAAGTTATTAAAATAAGCCTTGGGAAGCATAAAATGACGTAAATGTTAATTGAATGACAAAAACACACTTAATGGATGAACTTTATTCCTTTAGAACGAGAAGGGATTAGAATTTTCCTTGGGGTGCACAAAATTACGTAAATGTTATTCGAATGACACAAACGCTCTTCTTGGATGGACTAAATTCTTTAAGAACGAAAACTGATTAGAATAAGCCTGGGGATGAACAAAATAAAATAAATGTTAATCCAATGACACAAAAGCACTTATTGGATGAACTACATTCCTTAAGAACAAAAAGTGAGTAGAATATTTTTTGGGATGCACAAAATGACATAAATGTTAATCCAATGACACAAATGTTCTTATTGGATTAACTACATAGGTTAAAAACGAAAATGTATTAGAATAAGCCTTGGGATGCACAAAATGACGTAAATGTTATTCGAATGACAAAAACGCACTTAATGGATTAACTACATTTTTTAAGAACGAAAAGCGATTAGAATAAGGCTTGGGATGCACAAAATAACATAAATGTTAATCAAATGACACAAATGCACTTATTGGATGAACTACAATGGTTAAAACAAAAATGGATAACAATAAGCCTTTCGATGCACCAAATGATGTAAATGTTAATCGAATGACACAAACGCACTTATTGGATGACTTACATTGCTTAAGAACGAAAATGGATTAAAATAAGCCTTGGGATGCACAAAATGACGTAAATGTTAACCGAATGACACAAACGCAATTATTCGATGAACTACATTCTTGAAGAACGAAAAGTTATTAAAATAAGCCTTGGGAAGCATAAAATGATGTAAATGTTAATCCAATGACACAAACGCACTTAATAGATGAACTTTATTCCTTAAGAATGAAAAAGGATTATAATATTCCTAGGGATGCACAAAATGACGTAAATATTTATCCATTGACACAAACGCATTTGTTGGATGAACTACATTGGTTAAGACCGAAAATGGATTATAATAAGCCTTGGGATACACAAAATGACGTAAATGTTAATCGAATGACACAAACGCACTTATTGGATGAACTACACTCCTAAAGAAAGAACTTGAATTAGAATAACTCTTGGGATGCACAAAATGACCTAAATGTTAATCCCATGACACAAACACACTTTTTGATGAACTTCATTGTTTAAGAGCGAAAAGTAATTAGAATAAGCATTTGAATGCATAAAATGACGTAAATGTTACTTCAATGACGCAAACCTTCTTATTGGGTGAACTACATTCCTTAAGAATGAAAAGCGATTAGAATAACCCATGGGATGCACAAAATGACCTAAATGTTAATCCAATGAAACAAATGCACTTATTGGATGAACTACATTGGTTAAAAACAAAAATGGATAAGAATAAGCCTTGGGATGCACAAAATGACGTAAATGTTAATCGAATAACACAAACGCACTTATTGGATGACCAACATTCCTTAACAACGAAAATGGATTAGAATAAGCTTTGGGATGCACAAAATTACGTAAATGTTAATCGAGTGACACAAATGCACTTATTTGATGAACTACATTCTTGAAGAACAAAAAGTGATTAGAATAAGTCTTGGGAAGCATAAAATGACGTAAATGTTAATTCAATGACAAAAACGCACTTAATGGATGAACTTTATTCCTTAAGAACGAGAAAGGATTAGAATTTTCCCTGGGGTGCACAAAATTACGTAAATGTTAATCGAATGACATAAACGCACTTGATGGATGAACTACATTGGTTAAGAACGAAAATGGATTCGAATAAGCATTGGGATGTACAAATTGACGTAAATGTTATTCGAATGACACAAACGCTCTTCTTGGATGAACTAAATTCTTTACGAACGACAAGTGATTAGAATAAGCCTTGGGATCCACAAAATAAAATAAATGTTAATCCAATGACACAAACGAACTTATTGAATGACCTACATTCCTTAAGAACGAAAAGTGAGTAGAATATTTTTTGGGATGCACAAAATGACATAAATGTTAATCAAATGACACAAATGTACTTATTGGATTAACTACATAGGTTAAAAACGAAAATGTATTAGAATAAGCCTTGGGATGCACAAAATGACGTAAATGTTAATCGAATGACAAAAACGCACTCATTGGATTAACTACATTTTTTAAGAACGAAAAGTGATTAGAATAAGGTTTGGGATGCACAAAATAACGTAAATGTTAATCCAATGACACAAATGCACTTATTGGATGAACTACAATGGTTAAAACAAAAATGGATAAGAATAAGCCTTGGGATGCACAAAATGACGTAAATGTTAATCGAATGACACAAACGCACTTATTCGATGAACTACATTCTTGAAGAACGAAAAGTTATTAAAATAAGCCTTGGGAAGCATAAAATGACGTAAATGTTAATCGAATGACAAAAACGCACTTAATGGATGAACTTTATTCCTTTAGAACGAGAAGGGATTAGAATTTTCCTTGGGGTGCACAAAATTACGTAAATGTTAATCCAATGACACAGACGCATTTGTTGGATGATCTACATTTGTTAAGAACGAAAATGGATTATAATAAGCCTTGGGCTACACAAAATGACGTAAATGTTAATCGAATGACACAAACGCACTTGATGGATGAACTATATTGGTTAAGAACGAAAATGGATTCGAATAAGCCTTGCGATGCACAAAATGACGTAAATGTTATTCGAATGACACCAACGCTCTTCTTGGATGAACTAAATTCTTTAAGAACGAAAAGTGATTAGAATAAGCCTTGGGATGCACAAAATAAAATAAATGTTAATCCAATGACACAAACGCACTTATTGGATGACCTATATTCCTTAAGAACGAAAATGGATTAGAATAAGCCTTGGGATGCACAAAATCACATAAATGTTAATCGAGTGACACAGATGCACTTATTTGATGAACTACATTCTTGAAGAACGAAAAGTTATTAAAATAAGCCTTGGGAAGCATAAAATGACGTAAATGTTAATCGAATGACAAAAACACACTTAATGGATGAACTTTATTCCTTTAGAACGAGAAGGGATTAGAATTTTCCTTGGGGTGCACAAAATTACGTAAATGTTATTCGAATGACACAAACGCTCTTCTTGGATGAACTAAATTCTTTAAGAACGAAAACTGATTAGAATAAGCCTGGGGATGCACAAAATAAAATAAATGTTAATCCAATGACACAAAAGCACTTATTGGATGAACTACATTCCTTAAGAACAAAAAGTGAGTAGAATATTTTTTGGGATGCACAAAATGACATAAATGTTAATCCAATGACACAAATGTTCTTATTGGATTAACTACATAGGTTAAAAACGAAAATGTATTAGAATAAGCCTTGGGATGCACAAAATGACGTAAATGTTATTCGAATGACAAAAACGCACTTAATGGATTAACTACATTTTTTAAGAACGAAAAGCGATTAGAATAAGGCTTGGGATGCACAAAATAACGTAAATGTTAATCAAATGACACAAATGCACTTATTGGATGAACTACAATGGTTAAAACAAAAATGGATAAGAATAAGCCTTTGGATGCACAAAATGATATAAATGTTAATCGAATGACACTAACGCACTTATTGGATGACTTACATTGCTTAAGAACGAAAATGGATTAAAATAAGCCTTGGGATGCACCAAATGACGTAAATGTTAATCGAATGACACAAACGCACTTATTCGATGAACTACATTCTTGAAGAACGAAAAGTTATTAAAATAAGCCTTGGGAAGCATAAAATGACGTAAATGTTAATCGAATGACAAAAACGCACTTAATGGATGAACTTTATTCCTTTAGAACGAGAAGGGATTAGAATTTTCCTTGGGGTGCACAAAATTACGTAAATGTTAATCCAATGACACAGACGCATTTGTTGGATGATCTACATTTGTTAAGAACGAAAATGGATTATAATAAGCCTTGGGCTACACAAAATGACGTAAATGTTAATCGAATGACACAAACGCACTTGATGGATGAACTATATTGGTTAAGAACGAAAATGGAGTCGAATAAGCCTTGCGATGCACAAAATGACGTAAATGTTATTCGAATGACACAAACGCTCTTCTTGGATGAACTAAATTCTTTAAGAACGAAAAGTGATTAGAATAAGCCTTGGGATGCACAAAATAAAATAAATGTTAATCCAATGACACAAACGCACTTATTGGATGACCTATATTCCTTAAGAACGAAAATGGATTAGAATAAGCCTTGGGATGCACAAAATCACATAAATGTTAATCGAGTGACACAGATGCACTTATTTGATGAACTACATTCTAGAAGAACGAAAATTGATTAGAATAAGTCTTGGGAAGCATAAAATGATGTAAATGTTAATTCAATGACAAAAACGCACTTAATGGATGAACTTTATTCCTTAAGAACGAGAATGGATTAGAATAATCCTTGGGATGCACAAAATGACGTAAATATTAATCCAATGACTTAAACGCATTTGTTGGATGAACTACATTGGTTAAGAACGAAAATCGATTATAATAAGCCTTGGGATACACAAAATGACGTAAATGTTAATCGAATGACACAAACGCACTTATTGGATGAACTACACTCCTAAAGAACGAACTTGAATTAGAATAACTCTTGGGATGCACAAAATGACCTAAATGTTAATCCCATGACACAAACACACTTTTTGATGAACTTCATTCTTTAAGAGCGAAAAGTAATTAGAATAAGCCTTTGAATGCATAAAATGACGTAAATGTTACTTCAATGACGCAAACCTTCTTATTGGGTGAACTACATTCCTTAAGAATGAAAAGCGATTAGAATAAGCCATGGGATGCACAAAATGACCTAAATGTTAATCCAATGACACAAATGCACTTATTGGATGAACTACATTGGTTAAAAATAAAAATAGATAAGAATAAGCCTTGGGATGCACAAAATGACGTAAATGTTAATCGAATGACACAAACGCCCTTATTGGATGACCTACATTCCTTAAGCACGAAAATGGATTATAATAAGCCCTGGGATGCACAAAATGACGTAAATGTTAATCGAATGACACAAACGCACTTTTTTGATTAGAATAAGTCTTGAGAAGCATAAAATGATGTAAATGTTAATTCAATGACAAACACGCACTTAATGGATGAACTTTATTCCTTAAGAACGAAAAAGGATTAGAATATTCCTTGGGGTGCACAAAATGACGTAAATGTTAATCCAATGACACAAACGAATTTGTTGGATGAACTACATTGGTTAAGAATGAAAATGGCTTATAATAAGCCTTGGGCTACACAAAATGACGTAAATGATAATCGAATGACACAAACGCACTTGATGGATGAACTACATTGGTTAAGAACAAAAATGGATTTGAATAAGCCTTGGGATGCACAAAATGACGTAAATGTTATTCGAATGACACAAACGCTCTTATTGGATGAAATAAATTCTTTAAGAACGAAAATTGATTAGAATAAGACTTGGGATGCACAAAATAAAATAAATGTTAATCCAATGACACAAACGCACTTATTGGATGAACTACATTCCTTAAGAACAAAAAGTGAGTAGAATATTTTTTGGGATGCACAAAATGACATAAATATTAATCCAATGGCACAAATGCACTTATTGGATTAACTACATAGGTTTAAAACAAAAATGGATTAGAATAAGCCTTGGGATGCACAAAATGACGTAAATGTTAATCGAATGACAAAAACGCACTTATTGGATGAACTACATTCAATAAGAATGAAAAATGATTAGAATAAGCCTTGGGATGCACAAAATGACGTAAATGTTAATCCAACGACACAAACACACTTATTGGAGAACTACATTCCTTAAGAATAAAAAGTGAGTAGAATATTCCTTGGGATGCACAAAATGACGTAAATGTTTATCCAATGACACAAATGCACTTATTGGATGAACTACATTCCTTATGAACGAAAAGTGAGTAGAATAAGTTGTGCGATGCAGAAAATGACGTAAATGTTAATCCAATGACACCAACGTACTTATTGGATAAACTACATTTCTTATGAACAAAAAGTGAGTAGAATATTCCTAAGGATGCACAAAATGACGTAAATGTTATTCCAACGACACAAAAGCACTTATTGGATGAACTTCTTTCCTTAAGAATGAAAAGTGATTACAATAAGCCTTTGAATGCACAAAATGACGTCATTGTTACTCCAATGACACAAACACACTTATTGCGTGAATTACATTCCTTAAGAACGAAAAGGGATTAGAATAAGCCTTGGGATTCACAAAATGATGTAATTCCTATATCAATGACACAAACGCATTTTTTGGATGAACTACATTCCTAAAGAACGAAAATGAATTAGAATAAGCCTTCGGATGTGTAACACCCCGAGTTTAAAACACAGCGCGAGTGTATTTTTTTATTTTTTATTTTTTAAAACGAATACATAAATAAAAGAGTTTTCAGAATTCCGTTTCAAGGAAATTAAAATCAATTCAAATTAAATATCAATCGACTTCTTAATCAAAAATAGTAAGGAATTTAAAACAGCAACATCACAATTAAATCGAATGAGATATTTATCGAAATTTGATCTTTATAATATACTAAAATAAAGATACATCAAAATATTTATCAGAGTGCGGAAGAGTTTTACAATAATTTCCAAAATGAATATTTACAACCATTGAGTTCAAAACCCTATACATAAGTCTACTCTGATCATACCGTAAGCTACAGTAGCATTACAATATTCACAAGTCTTTTCTTCGCCCAGCTGCTCATCTCTTTGCATAGCCCACAAGTAAAGATCAAGGGAAACTAACGACGTTCCCTATCGTTAGTATGAACATCAGGGGTACGGTTCTGAATCTCATCTGAGGGCAAAGCCCAATTCCACAATAATTTTAAAGGGTCACCGACCGAAAATAACAATTACCACATAGCAGTTATAACAGCAATATCAAACATATTCAGTACATGATGATAAATAAGGATGCTAAATTTTGAAATACATGTCATTTGTACTTTACAAAACAGCAACCAAGTAAGTATGAAAATCATGATGTAAGCACAAACATCAATTCATCCGAAATTACAGATTTCAAAAAAAATACTTACTCGCACAATAATTTTCTACCATCAACATAAAATCAAAACGTGACCCTCCGGTCAAACACTCTGATGCAATATGTATATGCTCATGATCATAAATTCTTGGAATCACCAAGGTGCAGTCGCTTAAAGACCAACACAATTTAACGGCCCTCGTGACCAGGGTGCAACCGCATACAGATCAGCACCAGTGCAGTCGCATACAGACCAGCACTCGTGCAGTCGCATACAGATCAGCACGTTTGACATAAACCATGGTACAATCACTAAAGATCAGCACTCGTGCAATCACTACAGATCAGCACGTGGCTGCGGATTTCAGGGTACAGACACTACAGTCCAGTACCAGTGCAGTCGTTTATCTGACCAACACTTATATACCAAGGTACAATCACAGATTAGTACCTAGTGCAATCACTACAGATCAGCACTCATGCAATCACTACAGATCAGCATGTGGATGCGCATTACTCTATGGCCCATCACGGGTACCACCTGACTATGCCATGCATGAGTATGCATTGTTTCACTTCATTGAAAACAATATGCAACCTTAGTAAAATTCATGCATTTTCCTCATTTTTTCAAAACATCTCAACACATTCAAAGATTAACCATTCAAGCAAGCATTACACTTTGCATTACCTCAAAGTTCCACTCTTTATTAACAAAGGTTTTTCCCCAACTGTTAAGATTCAAAGCTGTGATTAAAACTGAGGTTTTCTGGCAAAAATACGAATCTGTATTCGAATACAGAAGCCAAACAAGGCAGAATTGACATCCTGTATTCGAATACATACTCCTTGTATTCGAATACAGAGGCTGTCACAATACAAAGATCAGAATTTCTACAACTTCAGTAAATTCTCAAAAACTTCATCATCACCACTTCAAACTATCACCAAATTTCCATTTTTAATCACCACAAACCTTCCCAAGGTACCCCAACAATTAAGGTTTATAAAACAATGTTAAAAACTTGAATTTCTGAAAAACACGAATCTGTATTCGACTACAACTCCCTTGTATTCGAATACAGAAGCTAAAGCAGTGAAAAATCAGCATTCTGTATTCGAATACGAGGTTGTCGTAGTCGAATACAGATGCGAAGTTAGTGGAAAAAGTTGTAAATCTGTATTCAGCTACAGAGGGTCGTAGTCGAATACAGAAGCTAAGTCAGAAGCAAAATTGGAAAATCTGTATTCGACTACAGAGGGTCGTAGTCGAATACAAGTTTGAAAATCTAAAGCAAATAGAAGCCTTGCAGGCTGTATTCGAATACACTCAAGCCGTATTCGAATACACCTTCAAATTCAGTGAAATTTCCTGGAACTTCAACACATTTTTAAAACCTTTCCTTTGAAAAACCAACCCAACCCTAGAATCATAATTACCACTCTTTAAAATCTCAACTCAGAACATTTTTCATCCAATATCAGCAACAGATTGTTTTAACAAAACCCAGCAAAACACAGATTCACTCAAATCAGAATAACCTCACTGATTTTTAACAAAACAAAATCAGAACCAGAATTATCATTCAGCACACACAGAATGATTTCCAAAACATAACACCATGTTTTTCACAAACATAAACCAATAATCATTCATCACACATGCATTTACAGCCCTAAATGCAATCTAAAAAGTTGGAAGGTGCCCTTACCTTAGTTACGTTCCCTTAGCTCGTACGCTTCTGCGACAAAAGCTGACGATACTCCCGTTCGCGTTCGCCGCTACAAAAATTAGTTCTTTAGCTCCGTAACGATCAGAGGAATGACTTTCGTACTCGAAACTTTCTGATTTGACACTCAGATTTTCCAGAACGATGACTTTTGAGTAATCTGTTTTTCTTCACCAACACTCAGAAAATTAGAAGAAGAAGAAGATAAAGCAGAAACTGTCGTACAGAGGAAAGAAGAAAAGCTTCTCACTTAAGTATCCACTTAAATGCAACTGACACAGCAGAGGAGAGAGGAATTGTTTCCTTTTTCACAAATATCTACGCCACCTCACCAACTCTTATATTAAAATATCTTCTGATCCTCCAGCAATTTATCCGTTTCGTCGCAAATAGCAGAAAATATCTTAATTAATCGGCCCGATATATTAATTACTCGAAATGATAGATTATCCTTCAGCTGAATTGTGCCTGGTTCGATCATATGAGACAGATCTGAAATGTATTTCCTTAACTGCGACACGTGAAATACATCATGAATATTGGGCAGCATTGGAGGTAAAGCAATCCGATAAGCCAATGCTCCAATACGCGCAGAAATCTGATATGGTCCAATAAACTTTGGAGTCAATTTTCTGGATTTAATAGCCCTGCCCACTCCAGTTGTAGGCGTGACTCTTAGAAATACATGATCGCCTTGCTGGAATTCCAAAGGTCTGTGACGCTTGTCCGCAAAACTCTTTTGACAATCTTGTGAAATCTTCATTTTCTCTTGTATCCTCTTGACTTTTTCCGTAGTTTGCTCCACCATCTCAGGTCCAACAATCATACTCTCCCCGTCTTTATACCAACACAAAGGTGTTTGACACTTGCGTCCATACAAAGCTTCATATGGTGCCATTCCAATACTTGCGTGAAAGCTGTTGTTGTAGGTGAACTCAATCAATGGCAGTACATCATCCCAACTTCCTCTGTCATCCAATACACATGCCCTTAATAGATCTTCCAAGGACTGATTTGTTCTTTCTGTTTGTGGATGATAAGCTGAACTCAATTTCAGTTTTGTTCCCAACGCTTCATGCAACGCTCTCCAAAAGTGAGATGTGAATTTTGGATCACGGTCTGATACAATGCTTGATGGAACTCCGTGTAATCTCACAATCTCAGCAATGTAGATCTCTGTTAGCTTATCTACCTTATAATTGGTCTTTACCGGCAAGAAATGTGCAGATTTTGTCAATCAATCTACGATTACCCAAATTGAATCATTCTTTCTTCTTGTCTTGGGCAGTCCAGTTATAAAATCCATGGAAATGCTATCCCACTTCCATTCTGGTATATCCAAAGGCTGCAACATTCCAGCGGGTCGTTGATGTTCCACCTTCGCTTTTTGACAAGTTAAACAAGCCGATACGTACTCCGCTACGTCCCTCTTCATTCTTGGCCACCAATAATTCTGTTTTAAGTCCTGGTACATCTTGGTCGCTCCAGGATGAATACTCAATTTGCTCTTATGAGCCTCTTCCAAGATCGTTCTTCTCATGTCTGCAACTTCCGGTACACAAATCCTTCCATTGCATCTCAGAATGTTATCTGTTCCGACCCTGAATTCAGTTGCATTTCCTTGCACTATTAGGTTCCTCTTTTCTTGAATCATTGCGTCATCTTGCAGATTTGCAATCTCCTCAAGTAATCCACTTGAAATGGTTATCATTCCACACTTTAAAAT
Source organism: Cicer cuneatum (assembly GCA_037974295.1). Taxonomy (NCBI): domain Eukaryota; kingdom Viridiplantae; phylum Streptophyta; class Magnoliopsida; order Fabales; family Fabaceae; genus Cicer; species Cicer cuneatum. The sequence goes on along the minus strand of JBBPBO010001984.1, from coordinate 38,541,097 downwards.
TCCCGGTGCAAACTCTACATCCAAGTGTAGATCTCTAAATGCTTCCCACAACTCTCGTTGTCTGGCCATCATCATTGAGGACACTGTTACGCTTTTTCTGCTCAATGCATCAGCCACTACATTGGCTTTTCCAGGATGGTACTATAATGAGAAATCAAAATCTTTAAGAGTCTCCATCCATCTCCTCTGACGCATGTTCAGTTCTTTCTGATCGAACAGATACTTCAAGCTCTTATGGTCGCTGAACACCGTGAACGTGCAAACACTACAGCAGCAAGTTCTAGATCATGAGTCGGATAGTTCCGTTCGTGAGCTTTCAATTGCCTTGAGGCGTAGGCGACAACTTTCTAATGTTGCATCAAAACACAGCCCAGACCTTGGTGAGATGCATCACAATAAATCTCATATGGTTCCTCTAGTTGTGGCAGAACCAATACTAGTGAGGTTGTCAATTTTTCGTTAAGCAACTGAAAATTCTCTTCACACTTCTCTGTCCATGCAAACGGCTGATTCTTCCTGGTGAGTTGTGTCAAAGGAGCTACAATCTTAGCAAATCCTTCAATAAATCTCCTGTAGTATCCTGCCAGTCCGACGAAACTTCTTATATCATTGATGGTCTGAGGTTGTTTCCAAGCAAGAATCGTCTCAATCTTTGCCGGATCTACTGCAATTCCTTCCTTTGTTATTACATGTCCCAAGAAATTCACTTTCTCCAACCAAAATTCACACTTCGACAGATTGGCGTACAATTGCTTCCCTCGTAAAATTTCCAGAACTTGACGCAAATGCTCTCCGTGTTCTTCTTCATCCTTTGAATAAATCAAAATGTCATCAATGAATACCACCACCAATTTATCTATAAATGGACTGAAAATCCTATTCATATAATCCATAAAAATCGCTGGTGCATTCGTAACTCCAAATGGCATAACAAGATATTCATAATGCCGTAACGAGTCCTGAAAGCGGTCTTTTGAATATCTCCTTCTCTTACCCGAATCTGATGATATCCTGACTTCAAATCGATCTTTGAAAACACCGCTGCTCCCCTCAATTGGTCCATCAAATCATCGATGCGTGGTAAAGGATAACGATTCTTAATGGTTACCTTATTAAGTTGCCTGTAATCCACACATAAGCGTGAACTTCCATCCTTTTTCTTAACTAACAACACCGGAGCTCCCCACGGTGACACACTTGGCCTGATAAATCCTTTCTCCAACAGACCTTCAATTTGATCCTTAAGCTCGTTTAATTCCAATGGCGACATTCTATACGGTGCAATTGAAATGGGTCCAGTTCCTGGGTGCAAATCAATGAAGAACTCCACTTCTCTTACTAGGGGTAATCCTGGAATTTCTGTTGGAAATACGTCCGGATACTCTTTGACTAACACTACATCTTCTATGCTCACATCCATTTTGGTCTCCACGTTAGCTAATGATAAAAATTCCTGAGTTCCTTCTCTCAGTGATACTCCAAGCTTGTTAGTAAACAAATACCGGACGACTCCAGGTTCGGGGAAAAGAACTAATTTGCGGGCACAATCCAAGACTACATAATTATAAGACATCCAATCCATGCCGAGAATTATCTCGAGTGATTGCAGGGGTAAACAGATTAAATTAACCAAGAAATTCCTATCTTGAATAGTTACAGGACAATGTAAACATGCATAATTTACGGTCAAAGTCTGTGCAGGTGTGGAGACAATCAAATCAAAAGGCAAAGCAGACATAGATAGCTTCAAACGATTTACACAATCCATAGCAATGAAAGAATGAGTTGCTCCCGAAACAAAAAGTGCAGTTAATGTGTTACCTGCAATCTGGCAGTCTTGCTGGATTAAATTAGGAGTTTGACTTCCAGCAGCAGCATCCATGTGGTAGACGCGTCCCCTAGCAATAGGACGAGTGGCCCTAGCTGTATTCACTGTTGGTTCCACCTTCGGAGCCCGACAATCCCTTGCGACGTGTCCCGGTTTTTGACAATTGAAACATACAAGATCCCTTGTGGCACAAGCTGGAGCTATATGCCTTTCCTTCCCACAGCGATAACACCGGACTCCTTGTCCCAGCTGTCTTCCAAAGTTCTGATTTCCTGGCCGATTCTGGCCTCTACTGCTGTTTTGGGGTCTGTTATATGGCTTAAACACTTGCTTTCCTTTGCTGTTTGGATAGTTCATTCGGCTGGGTCCTCCCGAATTAAAGTTTCCTCCTCGGTTGGCCCTCCTATTTTTCATGTCCTCAACCTCTCTACACTTCTCCACTAGAACTTGGAAACGTTGAATTCCCAAGGGTAAAACGGAGTCTTGAATTTCATATTTCAGCCCACTTTGAAAACGATGACACATAAACTGTTCATCCACCTCTTCGCAGAAAAATCTGAAATGCCTTGATAGGGATTCAAATTTGGCTGCATATTCCCCCACTGTCATGTTTCCCTGATGCAGTTTCAGAAAATCGTCACCCAATTTCGTCCTAGTACTCATCGGGAAATATTTGTCCAAAAACTTCCTCTTAAACGACTCCCAGTTTACCTCCTCATGAGCTACCCCCATTAGCAACCTTGTACTCCTCCACCAATACTCTGCATCCCCTAGCAGCAGATATGTAGCATAATTGACTCTTACTGCTGCCTGGTAGTTAATCATTTCAAAGATTTTCTCCATTTCCTGAATCCATTGGTCCGCTCTTTCCGGACCCTCATCACCTTCGAATTTTGAAGGATTATGACGACGAAAATCCTCTAGTCCTCTTGACTCAGCAGCACGAATTTCTCTTTCTCTTTTCTCTAAATCACGCTGAGTCTTCGCAGCCGTCTGTGCAGTAACAGACGCAGCCATATTAATCATTGCTTCAGCCATCCTATCTTCCCGGCTGATATTGTCTCTTGCGGTGTCATCTCTTCTTGGAGGCATTGTTCCCACTACAAAACCATCATCAAGTAGAAATCTCACACCGTTTAGAATAATTCCAAAATATAGCTCAACCACATCATTACTTCAGCACACCACAACTATACAGGACTTGACACTCTAACTACATGCTCCTAGGTATGATCAGATAACGACTTAAAACCAACAATTAAATCAGAGCTTTAACCCAAAACATTAACCAAATGCTCTGATACCACTAATGTAACACCCCGAGTTTAAAACACAGCGCGAGTGTATTTTTTTATTATTATTTTTTAAAACGAATACATAAATAAAAGAGTTTTCAGAATTCCGTTTCAAAGAAATTAAAATCAATTCAAATTAAATATCAATCGACTTCGTAATCAAAAATAGTAAGGAATTTAAAACAGCAACATCACAATTAAATCGAATGAGATATTTATCGAAATTTGATCTTTATAATATACTAAAATAAAGATACATCAAAATATTTATCAGAGTGCGGAAGAGTTTTACAATAATTTCCAAAATGAATATTTACAACCATTGAGTTCAAAACCTTATACATAAGTCTACTCTGATCATACCCTAAGCTACAGTAGCATTACAATATTCACAAGTCTTTTCTTCGCCCAGCTGCTCATCTCTTTGCATAGCCCACAAGTAAAGATCAAGGGAAACTAACGACGTTCCCTATCGTTAGTATGAACATCAGGGGTACGGTTCTGAATCTCATCCGAGGGCAAAGCCCAATTCCACAATAATTGTAAAGGGTCACCGACCGAAAATAACAATTACCACATAGCAGTTATAACAGCAATATCAAACATATTCAGTACATGATGATAAATAAGGATGCTAAATTTTGAAATACATGTCATTTGTACTTTACAAAACAGCAACCAAGTAAGTATGAAAATCATGATGTAAGCACAAACATCAATTCATCCGAAATTACAGATTTCAAAAAAAATACTTACTCACACAACAATTTTCCACCATCAACATAAAATCAAAACGTGACCCTCCGGTCAAACACTCTGATGCAATATGTATATGCTCATGATCATAAATTCTTGGAATCACCAAGGTGCAGTCGCTTACAGACCAGCACAATTTAACGGCCCTCATGACCAGGGTGCAACCGCATACAGATCAGCACCAGTGCAGTCACATACAGACCAGCACTCGTGCAGTCACTACAGACCAGCACGTTTGACATAAACCAAGGTACAATCACTACAGATCAGTACCTAGTGCAATCACTACAGATCAGCACTCGTGCAAGCACTACAGATCAGCACGTGGCTGCGCATTTGAGGGTACAGACACCAGAGTCCAGTACCAGTGCAATCGTTTATCTGACCAACACTTATATACCAAGGTACAATCACAAATTAGTACCTAGTGCAATCACTACAGATCAGCACTCCTGCAATCACTACAGATCAGCACGTGGATGCGCATTACTCTGTGGCCCATCGCGGGTACCACCTGACTATGCCATGCATGAGTATGCATTGTTTTACTTCATTGAAAACAGTATGCAACCTTAATAAAATTCATGCATTTTCCTCATGTTTTCAAAACATCTCAACACATTCAGAGATTAACCATTCAAGCAAGCATTACACTTTGCATTACCTCAAAGTTCCACTCTTTATTAACAATGGTTTTTCCCCAACTGTTAAGATTCAAAGTTGTGATTAAAACTGAGGTGTTCTGGCAAAAATACGAATCTGTATTCGAATACAGCTTCATTGTATTCGAATACAGAAGCCAAACAAGGCAGAATCAACATCCTGTATTCGAATATAGACTCCTTGTATTCGAATACAGAGGCTGTCACAGTACAAAAATCAGAATTTCTACAACTTCAGTAAATTCTCAAAAACTTCATCATCACCACTTCAAACTATCACCAAATTTCCATTTTTAATCACCACAAACCTTCCCAAGGTACCCCAACACTTAAGGTTTATAAAACAATGTTAAAAACTTGAATTTCTGAAAAACACGAATCTGTATTCAACTATAGCTCCCTTGTATTCGAAAAAAGAAGCTAAAGCAGTAAAAAATCAGCATTCTGTATTCGAATAGGAGGTTGTCGTAGTCGAATACAGATGCGAAGTCAGTGGCAAAAGTTGTAAATCTGTATTCGGCTACAGAGGGTCGTAGTCGAATACAGAAGCTAAGTCAGAAGCAAAATTGGAAAATCTGTATTCGACTACAGAGGGTCGTAGTCGAATACAAGTTCGAAAATCTGAAGAAAACAGAAGCCTTGCAGGCTGTACTTGAATATACTCAAGCCGTATTCGAATACGCCTTTAAATTCAGTGAAATTTCCTGGAACTTCAACACATTTTTAAAACCTTTCCTTTGAAAAACCAACCCAACCCTAGAATCATAATTACCACTCTTTAAAATCTCAACTCAGAACATTTTTCATCGAATATCAGCAACAGATTGTTTTAACAAAACCCAGCAAAACGCAGATTCACTCAAATCAGAATAACCTCACTGATTTTTAACAAAACAAAATCTGAACCAGAATCATCATTCAGCACACTCAGAATGATTTCAAAAACATAACACCATGTTTTTCACAAACATAAACCAATAATCATTCATCACACATGCATTTACAGCCCTAACTGCAATCTAAAAAGTTGGAAGGAGCCCTTACCTTAGTTACGTTCCCTTAGCTCGTACGCTTCTGCAACAAAAGCCGACGATACTCCCGTTCACGTTCGCCGCTACAAAAATTAGTTCTTTAGCTCCGTAACGATCAGAGGAATGACTTTCGTACTCGAAACTTTCTGATTCGACACTCAGATTTTCCAGAACGATGACTTTTGAGTAAACTGTTTTTCTTCACCAACACTTAGAAAATTAGAAGAAGAAGAAGATAAAGCAGAAACTGTCGTACAGAGGAAAGAAGAAAAGCTTCTCACTTAAATGCAACTAACACAGCAGAGGAGAGAGGAATTGTTTCCTTTTTCACAAATATCTACGCCACCTCACCAACTCTTATATTAAAATATCTTCTGATCCTCCAGCAATTAATCCGTTTCGTCGCAAATAGCAGAAAATATCTTAATTAATCGGCTCGATAATTTAATTACTCGAAATTAAATTAATTCATCCATCATCCATAATTTTAATTCCAACTTCAAAACAATTAATTATATATATATATTTACACAAAATATACATATATTGAATATTACACCAATATTCCCAAAATACCCTTAAAATCAAATCTGAATTTAATTTCAAAATTTAAGGGTCTTACAGGATGCACAAAATGATCAAAATGTTAATCCAATGACACAAACACACTTTTTGGATGAATTACATTGGTTTCGAACGATCATGGATTAGCATAAGCCTTAGGATGCACAAAATGACATAAATGTTAATCCAATGACATACATGCACTTATCGGATAAACTCCATTCTATAAGAACAAAAAGTGAGTTGAATATTCCTTGGAATGCACAAAATGACGTAAATGTTAATCCAACGACACAAACACACTTATCGGATGAACATCATTCCTTAAGAACGAAAAGTGATTAGAATAAGCCTTGGAATGCACAAAATGACGTAAATTTTACTCCAATGACCCAAACACACTTATTGGATGAACTACGTTCCTTAAGAACGAAAAGTGATTACAATATGCCATGGGAAGCACAAAATGACGTAAATGTTACTTCATTGACACAAACGCAGTTATTGGGTGAACTATGTTCCTTAAGAACGAAAAGGGATTAGAATAAGCCTTAGGAAGCACAAAATGACCTAAATGTCAAATGGATTAAAATAAGCATTGGGATACACAACATGACGTAAATGTTAAATTAATGACACAAACGTACTTATTGGATGAACTACATTCCTTAAGAACGAAAAGTGATTATAATTATCCGTGGGATGAACAAAATGACATCAATGTTAATCCAATGACACAAAAACATTTATTGGATGAACTAGATTTCTTATGAACGAAAAGTGAGTTGAATAAGTTGTGCGATGCACAAAATGACGCAAATATTAATCCAATACAACAACGCACTTATTGGATCAACTACATTCCTTAAGAACAAAAAGTGAGCAGAATATTCCTAAGGATGCACAAAATGACGTAAAAGTTAATCGAATGACACAAACATACTTATTGGACGAAATTCATTTATTAAGAACGAAAAGTGATTAGAATAAGTCTTTAAATGCACAAAAAGACGTAAATGTTACACCAATGACACAAATGCACTTATTAGATTGAACTACATTCCTAGAGAACGAAAATGAATTAGAATAAGCCTTGGCATGCACACAATGACCTTAATGTTAATCCCATGACACAAACGCAATTTTTGGATGCACTACATTGGTTAAAAATGAAAATGGATTAGAATAAGCCTTGGAATGCACATAATGCGTAAATGTTAATACAATGACAGAAGCGTACTTACTGGATGAACTACACTCCTTAAGAACGAAACGTTATTAGAATAAGCCATAGGATGAACTACATTGGGTAAATGTTACTCTCATGACACAAACGCACTTATTGGGTGAACTACATTGTTAAGAACAAAAATGGATTAAAATAAGTGTTGGAGTGCACAAAATGACGTAAATGTTCAACGAATGACACAAATGCACTTAATGGATGATCTTCATTCCTTATAAACGAAAAGTGATTTCAATAAGCATCGGAATGCACCAAATGATAAAAATGTTAATCCAATGACACAAACACACTTATCGGATGAACTACGTTGGTTAAGAACGAAATGGATTACAATAAGCCTTGGGATGCACAAAATGACGTATATGTTAAATTAATGACACAAACGCACTTATTGGATGAACTACATTCCTCAAGAACGAAATGAAATAGAATAAGCCTTGGGATGCACAAAACGACCTAAATGTTAATCCAATGACACATACGCACTTATTGGAAGAACTACATTCCTTAAGAACAAAAAGTGAGTAGAATATTCCTTAGGATGCACAAAATGACATAAATGTTAATCCAAAGACACAAACGCACTTATTGGATAAACTACATTAGTTAAAAACGAAATTCGATTTGAACAAGCCTTAAGATGCACAAAATGACGTAAATGTTAAATTCATGACACAAACACACTTATTGGATAAACTACGTTGGTTAAAAACGAAAAGAGATTAGAAAAAGCCTTGGGATGCACAAAATGACCTAAATTTTAATCCAACAACACAAAAGCACTTATTGCGTGGACTACATTCCTTAAGAACCAATAGGGATTAGGATAAGCCTTGGGATGCACAAAATAACCAAAATTTTAATCAACTAAAACAAAAAGACGTAAATGATAAATTAATGCCAAATTAATGACAAAAAGCACTTATTGAATGAACTACAGTCCTAAAGAACGAAAATGAATTAGAATAAGCCTTGGGATGCACAAAATGACCTAAATCTTAATCAAATGACACAAACGCACTTTTTTGACAAACAACATTTGTTAATAACGAAAATGGATTAGAATAAGCATTGGGATGCACAAAATGACGTAAATGATAATCCAATGACACAAACACACTTTTTGGATGAACTACATTTCTTAAGAACAAAAAGCGAGGAGAATATTTCTTGGGATGCACAAAATGACGTAATTGTTAATCGTATGACACAAACAAACTTATTGGATGAACTACATTGGTTAAAAGCAAAAATGGATTAGAATAAGCCTTGGGATGCACAAAATGACGTAAATGTTAATAGAATGACACAAATGCAGTTAATGAATGATCTTCATTCCTTTTGAGCGAAAAGTAATTAGAATAAGCATTTGAATGCACCAAATGACAAAAATGTTAACCCAATGACACAAACGCACTTATTGAATGAACTGTAGTGTCATAGAACAAAAACGGATTAGAAAAGGCCATGGGATGCGAAAATCACCTAATTGTTAATCTATTGACCCAAACACATTTATTGGATGAACTACATTCGTTTAGAACGAAAGGGAATTTGAATAAGCCATGGGATTCACAAAAGAACCTAAACGTTAATCCAATGACATAAACTCACGTATTGGATGAACTACGTTGGTTAAGAACGAAAATGGATTACAATAAGCCTCGGGATTGACAAAATGACGTAAATGATAAATTAATTACACAAACGCACTTATTGGATGAACTACATTCTTAAAGAACGAAATGAATTACAATAAACTTCGGGATGCACAAAATGACCTAAATGTTAATCTAATGACACAAACGCATTTATTGGATGAACTACATTGGTTAATAACGAAAAGTGATTAGAATAAGCTTTGGGATGCACGAAATGATGTAAATGTTAATACAATGATACAAATGCACTTATTGGATGAACTACATTCCTTAAGAACAAAAAGTGAGTAGAATAAGCCTTGGGATGCACAAAATGACATAAATGTTAATCCAATAACACAAACGCACTTATTGGATGAACTACATTGGTTAAGAACGAAAAGATATTAGAAAAAGCATTGGGATGCACAAAATGACCTAAATTTTAATCCAAAGACACAAACGCAATTATTGAATGAACTACTTTGTCTTAGAACGAAAATGGATTAGAAAAGGCCATCGGATGATGAAAATGACCTAATTGTTAATTCAATGGCACTAAGGCACTTATTCAATGAACTTCATTCTTTAAGAATGAAAAGTGATTAGAATATGCCTTGGGATGCACAAAATGATGAAAATGTTAATCCAATGACACAAACGCACTTATTGGATGAATTACATTGGTTAAGAACGAAAATGGATTAAAACAAGCCTTGGGATGCACAAAATGACGTAAATGTTAAATTAATGACAAAACACACTTATTGGATGAACTATATGAAGGTGCAAACACGAGAAGGGGGGTTGAATTGTGTTTGACTCACTTGATTACTTTTTCTAATTTTGTAGTTTTATAACAAAACCTGATGTATGAATAAAACAGAGTTAGCAGCGGATATAAAGTAAATATAAAACACAGAATTTTACATTGGTTCACGGTTAACTATGCTACGTCCAGTCCCTTCACTTTGAAGGATTTCACTAATTCAAAAATCTTGAATTACGACAATACCACTGACCCTCCAAGTCACTCTTCTCAAACAGTCTAAGAATCCTAGACTTTTGAGGAATAGAACCTTGAATCTAATTGCTATGTAATCTGCTACTCCTACTGACTCCTTCAGATTGTAGACTCTTCTTCAACAACTTAAATTGTACCTGATTTTGGAAAACGGATACTCACAATTGACGTCACTGAAAACTCAAGTATTTTGCATTTGGAAGTGTATGACTCTCAAGTATTTTCGATTATGAGTCTTATACCTTGAGCCTCCTTTTATAGATGAAGATTAGGGTTTCTTCCATGCTTAAGTTCGAGCTGTATCTTACCAGATACTTTTGCAAAAATAACTTGGCCAATCGGGTTTCACTTTAATAAAAAACATATCTTTTTAGCTCCACATTTGCATTCAAAAATAACTTTGGCCAATCCTATTCTTGATTAATTCTGGATCAAATATTTCTTCCTTCCAATAGCTTCTGAATTCCCACACGACTTCAATTTTTTTTGTATCAAATCCTTTTAATACTTTGATCAAATTTAATCAAGTCTCCACTGATTATCATCATGATTAAATCTGGACCGTTTGATCTTCTGCTCAAGACCACATCTGGACCATACAAACTGATCTGCTGTGATCCTCTAATCTCGGCCAACATTGGACCACACGTTCTGATCTTCTAATCTTGGCCAATCACTGGAACATATAATCAGATCTGCTGTGATCCTCTAATTTGGGCCAACACTGGACCACATCAATGCTGGGCCATGATGCTTAAATCTAGACCATTGATTTGAATATCTTCCCTCTGATCTGGACCAATTCTGGATTGGGTCTGGATTGAACTGAAATTAAATCAAGACTAATGATATTTTAGTCTGCACAATTACCTTCTGATCTAGATCAGGCCTGGATTAAATATGGACAATCATTTCTTCTGGTCTGGACTTAGTTTCATACTCTGAACCATGTTTCTTCTGGTTTGGGCCAAATCTGGATTAAATCTCTTGTTCTGGACCAATTCTTTTATGCTCTGATTAAGTCTGGACTGATTATCATTTCACGACTAGGCTATCTTCTCGTCAGAATTAATTTTGGACCAAGTCTAACTTATGATACTTTCTGGTCTGGAATAAGTCTCCCTCTGGCAGGCTTCCTTCGGCTCTGGTCCAAGTCTCCTTCTAGACTATGCTTCCTTCTGATCTAGGCCAGGAAAGATATCCTCTTATGGAGTTTTGACATCCTGGTGTATCATCTGGTGCCTTTAGGATGCATCCTTTCGTACCTTCTGGATACATTATCTGGTATCTTCTGGAGGGGTATCCTCTGGTCTGATTTTATCCTCTAGTAATTCATCTTCTGCCTCTGCTGACTTCATCTTCTACCTCTAGTAACTTCATCTTCTGGTGGCATTTAATATAATAATTCTAAGTACATTGGTTAAAAACAGATATGGATTAGAAGAAGCCTTGGGATGCACAAAATGATGTATATGTTAATCCAATGACACAAATGCACTTATTGGCAGAACTACATTCCTTAAGAATGAAAAGGGATTAGAATAAGCCTTGGGGTGCACAAAATGACCTAAATGTTAATCCAATGACACAAACGCACTTTTTGGATGAACTTCATTGGTTAAGAACGAAAATGAATTAGAATAAGCCTTGGGATGCACAAAATGACCTAAATGTTAATCCAATGACACAAACACACTTTTTTGGATGAACTACATTGGTTAAGAACAAAGATAGATTAGAATAAGCCTTAGGATGCACAAAGTGACGTAAATGTGAAATTAATAACACAAACGCACTTATTGGATGAACTACATTGGTTGAGAAAGAAAAGTGATTAAAATAAGCCTTGGGATGCACAAAACAAAGTAAATGTTAATCCAATAACAAAAACGCACTTATTGGATGACCTACATTGGTTAAAAACGAAAATGGATTAGAATAAGCCTTGGGATGCACAAAATGACCTAAATGTCAATCGAATGAAAATAATGCACTTATTGGATGAACTACATTCTTGAAGAACGAAAAGTGATTAGAGTAAGCCTTGTGATGGATAAAATGACGTAAATTTTAATCCAATGACACAAACGCACATATTGAATGAACAACACTATCTTAGAATGAAAATGGATTAGAAAAGGCCATGATATGCGAAAATGACCTAATGGTTAATCCAATGACACAAACACACTTATTGGATGAACTAGATTCGTTACGAACGAAAAGGGATTTGATTAAGCCATGGGATTCACAAAATGACCTAAATGTTAATCCAATGACAAAATAGTAGTTATTGGAAGAACGACATTGGTTAAGAACGAAAAGGGATTAGAATAAGGCTTGGGAAGTACAAAATGACACAAATGTAAATGCAATGACACAACTGCACTTATTGAATGAATTACATTTGATAATAACGAAAAATTATAACAATAAGCCTTGGGATGCACAAAATGACCTAAAGGTTAATTTAATGACACAAACATACTTATTGGATGACCTTAATTTTAATCCAAAGAACTACTTTGTCTTAAAACGAAAATAGATTAGAAAAGGCCATGGGATGATGAAAATGACCTAATTATTAATCCAATGACACTTATGCACTTATTCGATGAACATCATTCTTTAAGAATGAAAAGTGATTAGAATAAGCCTTGGGATGCACAAAATGATGAAAATGTTAATCCAATGACACAAACGCACTTAATGGATGAACTTCATTCCTTAAGAACGAAAAGTGAGTATAATATTCGTTGGGATGCACAAGTTGGCGTAAATGTTAAATTAATGACATTAACGCACTTATTGGATGAACTAAATTCCTTAAGAACGAAATGGGATTAGAATAAGCCTTGGGATGCACAAAATAACCAAAATGTTAATCAAATGACACAAATGCAATTATTGGATGAACTACATTGGTTAAGAACGAAAATGGATTAAAGTAAGCCTTGGGATGCACAAAATGAGGTAAATGTTAAATTTATGACACAAACGAACTTATTGGATGCACTACATTCCCTAAGAACAAAAACTGAGTAGATTATTGCTTGGGATGCACAAAATGACGTAAATGTTAATCATATGACACAAACTCACTTATTGGATGAACTACATTGGTTATAAACAAAAATGGATTAGAATTAGCCTTGAGATGCACAAAATGACGTAAATGTTAATCAAATGACACAAATGCACTTAGTGGATGATCTTCATTCCTTATGAACGAAAATGGATTAGAATAAGCCTATGGATGAACAAAATGACGTAAATGTTAAATTAATGACACAAACGCACTTACTGGATGAACAAAATGGTTGAGAACGAAAATCCATTCAAATAAGCCTTGGGAATAACAAAAAGACGTAAATGTTAATCCAATGACACAAACATACTTATTGGATGAACTACAATCGTTAAAAATGTTAATCGAATTACACAAAATCACGTATTGGATGAACTAAATACTTTAAGAACGAAAAGTGATTAGAATAAGCCTTGGGATGCACAAAATGACGTAAATTTTAATCCAACGACAGAAATGCACTTATTGAATGACTTGCACTGTCTTAGTAGAAAATGGATTAGAAAAGGCCATGGGTTGTGAAAATTACCTAATTGTTAATCCAATGACACAAACAGACTTATTGGATGAACTACATTCATTATGAACGAAAGGGGATTTGAGTAAGCCTTAGGATTCCAAAAATGACCTAAATATTAGTCCAATGATAAAACCGCACTAATTGGATGAACTACATTCCTTAAGAAGCAAAAAGGATTAAAATAAGCCTTGGGATGCACAAAATGACCTAAATGTTTATCCAATGACACAAACACACTTATTGGATGAACTACATTTGTTAAGAATGAAAAGGGGTTAAAATAAGTATAAGTATGCACAGAATGACCGTAATCTTAATCCAATGACACAAATGCACTTAATGGAAGAACGACATTGGTTTAAAACGAAAAGGGATTAGAATAAACCTTGGGATGCAGAAAATGAGATAAATGTAAATGCAATCACACAACTGCACAAAATGACCTAAATGTAAAGTTAAGGACACAAACATAGTTATTGGATGAACTACATTGGTTAAGAATGAAAAGGGATTAGAAAAAGCCTTGGGATGCACAAAATGACCTAAATTTTGATCCAATGACACATCGCACTTATTGAACGAACTAATTTGTCTAAGAACGAAAATGGATTAGAAAAGGCCATGGGATGATAAAAATGACCTAATTGTTAATCTAATGTCACTAACGCACTTATTCGATGAACTTTATTCGTTAAGAACGAAAAGGGATTTGCAGAAGCCATAAAATTCACAAAATGACCTAAATTTTAATCCAATGACTCAAACGCACTTATTGGATGAACTATATTGGGTAAGAACAAAAATGGATTAGAATAAGCCGAGTGATGATGAAAATGACGTAGATTTAATCCAATGACACAAACGCACTAATTGGATGAACTACAATGACTAAGAATGAAAATAGATTAACATAGTGCTTGGGATGACGCAAATGACCTAAATGTTTATCCAATTACACAAATGCACTTATTGGATGAATTACATTGGCTATGAAAGAAAATGGATTAGAATAAGCCGAGTGATGACAAAAATGACCTAAATGTTTATCCAATGACACAAAAGCACTTATTGGATAAGCTATATTGGTAAAGAATGAAAATGGATTAGAATACGCCGAGTGATGAGGAAAATGATGTAGATGTTAATACCATGACACAGATGCACTTATTTGATGAATTACATTGCCTGAGAACGAAAATGCATTAGAGTAAGCCTTGGGATGACGAAAATGACCTACATTTTAATCGAATAACATAAATGCAATTATGAGATGATCTAAATTGGGTAAGAATGAAAATGGATTAAAATAAGCCTTTGGATGACGAAAATGACCTAAATGTTGATCCAATAAAAAAATGCACTTATTGGATGAACTATATTGGCTAAAAACGAAAATGGATTTGAATAAGCCTTGGGATGACGAAAATGACCTAAATGTTAATCTAATGACAAAAAAGCAATTATTGGATGAACTACAATGGCAAAGAACGAAAATCGATTAATATAAGCATTGGGATGACGAAAATGACTTAAATGTTAATCTAATGACACAAACACACTTTCTGGATGAATTAAATTGACTAAGAAAGAAAATGGATTAGAATATGCCTTGGTATGAAGAAATTCACCTAAATGTTAATCCAATGACACAAACGCATTTATTAAAGAAACTACGTTGGTTAAGATCGAAAATGGATTGTAAACATCAAAATCCTAAGTACTTAGAACCAACATGGTTCCAACAATCTCCCATTTTTTGATGATGACAAAACCGTAACTTATTTTGTTAGCTTATAACTTATTTAAAAAGACTTTGAAAAGCTTGAAAAAATTAGAAGTACTTGAAATACTCCCCCTCAGACCAATCTCTCCTTCTAAGTCTAATAATGTCTTTTTCCTCTTCTTTTCAACTCTTTCTTAACTCTTTCTTTTATTCTCTTCTCCTCTGCTTTTCAACTCCTTCTTTATTCTCTCTTTCTTTTCTCTCTTCACATTGCCTCTCCTTTTGAACTCCTTCTCTTTTCATTCTTTATTTTTCTCTCATTAATTTTTCTTTCTCCCTGTTTCCTCGGCTTTTCAACTCATTCTCTTTTCATCTCATTCTTTTTCACTCCTCCTTTCTTTTTATATCTCCTTTTCTACTTATTTCTCCTTTTTCTCTCTACCCCTTTTTGTCATCAGCCAAAAAGAGGTCCTACTATTTTTGTATTTTTGTTTTTCTCTTTATAAAGTACAGAAAGTAAAAACAAGAAAATAAAAGACATAAAGTAAAATTACAAGAAAATTAAAAACTCCTAAGATGACTACTTGAGCTAGTCAGATATGGAGATAATGTTGAGATGCTTGTTGATGAACTCAAACCTATCAGCCCATTTATGATGCTTTGGTGAAGATATCAGCCCATTGATGATTAGTGTCCAAAAACTAGATGCTTAAAGTCCTTTTTTGAACATGGTCCCTAATGAAATAGTGTTTTATTTAATGTGTGAGGTGCATCCTGCTACTGATATATACTCAGCTTCAGCTGTTGACATGGCAATGGTGCTTTGTCTTTTGCTTGACCAAGAGATCAAATTATCACCTAAGAATGTGCAGTTGCCACTTGTACTTTTCCTTTCCAGCTTGTCTCCAGCATAGTCGGAATCACAAAAACCTCTTAGTTCCCAAAAAGAACTTAAGTTCTTCCATCATGCTCATTTGGAACTCTTTCTGCATTAGGTCAGAAAACTCCTTGCACAAAGTGCCATTAGTGGATCTAAAGATGATATCATCAACATAAACTTGGATAATTAAATTATCATTTTTAATGGATTTCCTAAATAGTGTATTATCAATCTGGCCTCTATTAAATTCATTCTTAAGCAGAAAGTTACTAAGTCTGTCATACCATGCCCTTGGTGCTTGTTTTAAACCATATAAAGATTTTTTAAGTTTAAAAACATGGTCGGGAAAATCAGAGTTTTCAAATCCAGGGGGTTGTTTGACATAGACTTCCTCGCTTTTATAGCCATTTAAGAGTGCACTTTTAACATCCATTTGATTCAGAATTATATCATGATTAGCAGCAAGGGATAAAAGAATTATAATTGCTTCTAACCTGACCACTGGAGCAAAAGTCTCAGTGTAATCAATACCTTCCTGTTGACTATATCCTTGAGCTACAAGTCTGGCTTTGTTCCTTACCACTTCACCTTTTTCATTGAGTTTATTCCTGAACACCTACTTGGTTCCAATAATGTTTTTGTTTGGTCTGGATACCAGATCCCAAACATTATTCCTTTCAAATTCGTTCAGCTCTACTTGCATTGCAAGTATCCAACCTTCCTCTGCCAAAGCCTCATCAACATTGCTTGGTTCAATTGTGGAGAGTAAACCAAACAGACTGGTTTCTCTACTTGATGATCTGGTCTTCAATGGTTCTGCTACACTACCAATAATGAGAGTTTCTGGATGTGAAGACTTGTACTTCCATCCATTCTTTCCCTCTGACTTGTCTTCAGAGTCAGCATGTTCTTCTTCATCTTGATCTTTCTCAGATTCTGCTGCTGGTTTAGCTTCTGGTTCCTGTGCCTATGGTTCACCTACAATTTCCTCATCTTGCTTTGACTTTTCAAAGTCAAGCTGTTTATCATCAAACTTAATGTGGATTGATTCTTCCACAGTGTTAGTTTCTTTGTTAAACACCCTATAAGCTTTTGATCTCTCAGAGTAGCCAATAAAGATACACTTTTGAGATCTAGAATCAAACTTAGCTAGGTTATCTTTAGTGTTCAACATAAAACAGATGCAGCCAAATTGCTTGAAATAGGAAATGTTTGGTTTCTTACCTTTCCACAGTTCATAGGGAGTTTTATTTAAGATTTACCTGATGTAGACTCTATTCTGAATGTAGCAAGCTGTGTTGACAGCTTCTGCCCAAAGGTAGGTGGCAACCTTCATATCATTCAACATGGTTCTGGCCATCTCCTGCAGTGATCTATTCTTCCTTTCTACCAATCCATTCTGTTGAGGTGTTATGGGGGATGAGAAGTTCTGAGACATGCCATTCTCATCACAGAATTCTTTAAAATACTTGTTCTCAAATACACCTCTATGATAACTTCTGATGGTTATGATCTTAATACCCTGTTCATTCATAACTTGCTTACAAAAACAAATAAACACTTTGTGAGATTCATCTTTGTTGTTTAAAATTTTTACCCAAGTCCACCTTGAGTAATCATCAACAATCACAAAACCATATTTCTTACCACGGGGAGAAGCAGTTTGAAAAGGACCAAACAAATCTAAGTGAAGCAGTTCAAGTGGTTGAGAAGTGGAAACACAGTTTTTAATTTTGAAAGAACTTTTAGTTTGTTTACCTCTTTGACATGCTTCACGCAGAATCTCAGTTTTGGAACTTACCTTGGGAAGCCCTCTTACCAACTGGAGTTTGCTCAACTCAGATGTAAGTCTAGGGTTTGCATGCCCTAGCCTCTTGTGCCAAATCAGATTCTGCTCACTTACAGATAATAGGCATTTAACCTGTTGCTTAGCAAGACTAAAAAGATCAATTTTATAAACATTATCCTTCCTAGTGCCAGTAAATAAAACAGTCCCATCAAGTTGACTAACAGCTTTGCAAGTTTTTTGATTAAAGATAACATCATAATTGCAGTCACTTAATTGACTTATGCTCAGAAGATTATGTTTTAGCCCTTTAACTAACAGAGCATTTTTATTAGACAAGGGAGAAGAAGTGTTACCAACAGTTCCTGTACCAATAATTTGACCTTTTTGGTTTCCTCCAAAGGAAACTTTGCCTCCATTCTTCATAGTCAGATCCAGAAACATAGATTTATCTCCTGTCATGTGCTTGGAGCAGCCACTGTCAAGATACCAAGTTTTGTGTTGCTGACCAGACCTTGCCTTTTCTCTGTCAGAATCAGAGTTAGAGTCAGACTCAGATTCAGACCTAGGTACTGTTCGAGCCATTAGGGCCAGTTCTTCTTCTCGCCTGTTTGAGCAGTTTCCTTAATTCTGGAACATGTTTTGATTCTGGTAATTTTGGTGAATCAAGTGATTCTGATAACCTTGATAATTTTGGTGATTCTGGTGATTTGGGTGAATCTGGTGGTTCTAATGAATTTGATAATTCTGGTGATTCTGGTAATTCATGATCTGATTCTGGTTCTGGTTCTAGTGTTGGTTCTGGTTCCAGTTTATGTGCTTTTGATACTAGTTCCAGTTCTGGTTCCAGTTTTGATTCTGGTTCCAGTTCTTGTTCTGATTCTGATTCCTGTTCTGGTTGAGTTGACCAAACCTTTTTCCATCAAACTCAGATTGCCTTTGTCTTGTTGTAGCAGGAACATAAACCTTCCTCTGCTTGTGCATAGCAAACATCCATTGTCCAGGCACCATTGTTGGTGTCTACTTCTGGTTGCTCAGAATATCTGCAACATAGACAGTTTGATCTTTTGGTACCCAGAACTGATTGGGTCCAGGTTTGTTAGTCTTAACAGCTCTCTGATCTTGTTCAGATTTTACCAGTGGACAAGATAGTTCAGAGTGACCTTTCTTAGCACAAACAATACATAAAATATCAGAATGAACAACTTTACTTTCAGCAATCATTTCTGTAAAACCATGACCTCTCTTTCCAGTGTTATTGTTTCCATAAATCATAGATGCATATTTACATCTTTCCATTCCATTGGAAATAAAGTTTTGAAAAAATTGCCCATGCATATCAGATTCACAAACAGTTTTGGAAGTGGAACAAACGTTGCTTTTGAGAGTTTGGTTTTCAGATTTGAGTCTTTCAACTTCAGTTTTGATATCCTTGTTTTTAGTTGCATACTCAGAATTTTGATTCTTTAAAACTTGGACCTTTTTGGTCAAATTTTTCTTATCTTCCCTAAGAGTTTTCAGTTTTAAAGCCATCTTATTATTTGCATTTAAAAAATCTTTTAAAGTGTCAATTAACTCAGATTTAGAGAGATCAGAAAATACCTTATCGTCTTCATCTTCTGAATCTGTTACAGAGCCTGAACTGTATCCAGAACTTGAGTTGGTATGAGCCATCAGAGACATAATTGCTTCCTCTGATGTGCTTCCAGACTTGCTTGAATGACTACTTCGTTCATTCTTCCTTCTGCCTGCTTTCCTTCCTGAAATCATGCCTTTATGAGGTCCAGAAGCAGATCTGATGTATGCCATCATTGCTGTTTCTGCCTCTTCTTCATCAGACAATTCTTCTTCTGATTCTGATACATCCCAGGCAGCCATCAAACCCTTCTTTCTGTATCTAGAACTCTTCTTGTGCTGTTTCCCTTTTTCCAGACTTGGACATTCTGATTTGATATGTCTAGGGTTATTGCATCCATAACAAACAATACTCTTCTTGTCAGATTCTTCCTTTCCTTTGTTGTTATGTTTCTTCTTGAAGTTTATTCTCTTCCTGTTTTCCCAGATCTTAACCATCTTTTTGGTTAAGTAAGCCATATCATCACAGTCACTGTCACTATCCTCTGATTCTGATGCTGCCCTTGCAGCTTTCTCCTGTTTCGACTTAAGAGCTAGATTCTTGTTCTTCTTAGGTTCATCTGCATTCAGCTCTATTTCATGAGACCTAAGGGAGCTGATCTGTATTTAGTTAAGGTTTTGTGCCAAAGGATGAACATTTACGTCACTTTCGTCATCCATTTAGGTTTATTCTAATCCATTTTCGTTCTTAACCAATATAGTTCATCCAATAAGTGCGTTTGTGTCATTGGATTATCATTTAGGTCATTTTCATCGTCCTAAGGCTTATTCTAATCGATTTTCGTTTTTAGACGATGTAGTTCATCCAATAAGTGTGTTTGTGTTATTGGAATAACATTTAGGGCAATCTTGTCATCCCAAGGCTTATTCTAATCCATTTTCATTCTTAGCCATTGTAGTTTATAAAAAAAGTACGTTTGCGTCATTGGATTAACATTTAGGTCACTTAAGTCATCACTCGGCTTATTCTAATCAATGTTATTCTTATCCAATTTACGTCATCCAATAAGTGCGTTTGTGTCATTAGATTAACATTTATCTCATTTTCGTCATGCCAAGGCTTATTCTAATCGATTTTTCTTCTCAAGCAATGTAGTTCGTCTAATAAGTGCTTATGTATCATTACGCCTTTTTGTCATCACTCGGCTTATTCTAATCCACTTTCGTTCCTAACCAATATAGTTCATCCAATAAGTGCGTTCCTATCATTGGATAAACATTAACTTCATTTTCGTCATCACTCGACTTATTCTTTTTCATTTTCGTTCTTGACCAATATAGTTCATCCAAAAAGTAAATTTGTGTCATTGGGTTAACATTTAGGTCATTTTCGTCATCACTCGGCTTATTCTAATCCATTTTCATTTGTTAGCAAATGTAGTTCATCCAATAACTGCGTTTGTGTAATTGGATTAACATTTAGGTCATTTTATGCATACCAAGGCTTATTCAAATCCCTTTTCGTTGTTACCGATTGTAGTTCAGCCAAAAACTGTGTTTGTGTCATTCGACTAACATTTTGGTCATTTTCGTCTTCCTAAGACTTATGTTAATCCATTTTCGTTCTTAGCCATTTTTGTTCATCCAATAAGTATGTTTGTTTGATTGGATAAACATTTAGGTCATTTTCTTCATCCCAAGGCTTACTAAATCCATTTTCGTTCTTAGCCAATGTAGTTCATCCAATAAGTGCATTTGTGTCATTGGATTAACATTCAGGTCAGTTTCGTTATCACTCGACTTATTCTAATCCATTTTCGTTCTTAGCTAGTGTTGTTCATCCAATACATGCGTTTGTGTCATTGGATGAACATTTAGGTCACTTACATCATCACTTGGCTTATTCTAATCAATTTTTGTTCTTAGCCATTGTAGTTCATCCAATAAGTGCGTTAGTGTTATTGGATTAACAATTAGGTCATTTTCGTCTTCCCAAGGCTTACTCAAATCCATTTTCATTCTTAGCTAATGTAGTTCATCCAATAAGTCTTTTGTGTCATTGGATTAACATTTAGGTCGTTTTATTTTCCGAAGGCTTATGTTAATCCATTTTCGTTCTCAGCTAATGTAGTTGATCCAATAAGTGCGTTTGTGTCATTGGATTAACATCTACATCATTTTCGTTATTAAGCAATATGGTTCATGAAATAAGTGCATTAGTGTCATTTGATTAACATTTAGTTCTTTGCCAATGTAGTTCATCCAATAGGTGCATTTGTGTCATTCTGTTAACATCTACGTCATTTTCGTTCTTAATCAATATGGTTCATATATAAAGTGCGTTCGTGTCATTGGATTAACATTTAGATCATTTTTGTCATCACTCAACTGATTCTAATCGTTTTTCGTTCTTAGCCAATGTAGTTCATCCAATAAGTGCATTTGAGTCATTAGATTAACATTAAGGTCATTTTCGTGATCCCAAAGCTTATGTTAATCCATTTTCGTTCTTCGCCATGTTAGTTCATCTAATAATTGCGTTTGTGTCATTGAATTAATATTTAGGTCATTTTTTTCATCCCTAGGCATATTCTAATCCATTTTCATTTGTAGCCAATTTAGTTCATCCAATAAGTGCGTTTAGTTCATTGGATTAACATATATGTCATTTTCGTCATCACTCGGCTTTTTCTAATCCATTTTCTTTCTTAACCATGATAGTTCCTTTAATAAATGTGTTTGTGTAATTGGATTAACATTTAGGTCATATCCGTCATTCCAAGGCATATTCTAATACATTTTTCGTTTTTAGCCAATGTAGTTCATCCAAAAAGGGTGTTTCTGTCATTGGATTAACATTTAAGTCATTTTCGTCATCCTAATGTTTATATTAATCCATTTTCACTCTTAGCCATTGTAGTTCATCCAATAATTGCGTTTGTGTCACTGAATTAACACTTGTGTTATTTTCGTCATCCCAAGGCTTCTTCAAATGCATCTTAGTTCTTCTCCGATGTAGTTCACCCAATAAGTGCTTTTGTGTCATTGGATTATCATTTAGGTCATTTTCTTCATCTCAAGGATTATTCTCATCCATTTTCGTTCTTTGGCAATGCAATTCATCCAATAAGTGCACTTCTGTCATTGGATTAACAAATACATCATTTTCGTCATCACTTGTCTTATTCTCATTCATTTTATTTCTTAACCAATGTAGTTCATCCAATAAGTGTGTTTATATCATTGGATTAACATTTTGGTCATTTTTTTCATCACAAGACATATTCTACTACATTTTCGTTCTTAGCCATTGTAGTTCATTTAATAAGTGCGTTTAGTTCATTGGATTCACATGTATGTCATTTCGTCATCACTCTGCTTTTTCTAATCCATTTTCGATATTAACTGACGTAGTTTCTTTAATAAATGCGTTTGTGTCATTGGATTAACATTTAGGTCAATTTCTTCATACCAAGGCTTATTCTAATCCATTTTCGTTCTTAGTCAATGTAATTCATCTAGAAAGTGTGTTTGTGTCATTAGATTAACATTTAAGTCATTTTCGTCATCCTAATGCTTATATTAATCCATTTTCGTTCTTAGCCATTGTAGTTCATCCAATAATTGCATTTTTGTCATTGGATTAACATTTAGCTTATTTTCGTCATCCCAAGGCTTATTCAAATCCATTTTTGTTTTTAGCCATTATAGTTCATCCAATAAGTGCGTTTTTTTTATGGGATCAACATTTAGGTCATTTTCGTCATCCAAAGGCTTATTCTAATCCATTTTAATTCTTACCCAATGTAGATCATCTTATCAATCCATTTATGTTATTCGATTAAAATTTAGGTCATTTTCGTCATCCCAAGGCTTATTCTAATGCATTTTCATTTATTACCAATATAGCTTATCCAATAAGTGCGTTTGTGTCATTGGATTAACATTTAGGTCATTTTTGTCATCACTCGGCTTATTCTAATCCATTTTCGTTCTTAGATAATGTATTTCATCCAATAAGTGCATTTGTGTAATTGGATAAACATTTAGGTCAATTGTGTCATCCCAAGGCTTATGTTAATCTATTTTAATTCTTAGCCATTGTAGTTCATTCAATAAGTGCGTTTGTGTCAGTGGATTAATTCTACGTCATTTTCATCATCACTCGGCTTATTCTAATCCATTTTTGTTCTTAACCAATATAGTTCATCCAATAAGTGCGTTTGAGTCATTGGATTAAGATTCAGGTCATTATGTGCATACTTATACTTATTTTAACCACTTTTCGTTCTTAACAAATGTAGTTCATCCAGTAAGTTTGTTTGTCATTGGATAAACATTTAGGTCATTTTGTGCATCCCAAGGCTGATTTTAATCCTTTTTCTTCTTAAGGAATGAAGATCACCCATTAAGTGCATTTGTGTCATTCGATTAACATTTACGTCATTTTCTGCATCCCAAGGCTTATTCTAATCCATTTTTGTTTTTAACCAATGTAGTTCATCCAATAAGTGAGTTTGTGTCCTATAATTAAAATTTACGTCGTTTTCTGCATCCCAAAATATATTGTACTCACTTTTTGTTCTTAAGGAATGTAGTTCATCCAATAAGTGCGTTTGTGTCATTGGATTAACATTTGCGTATTTTGTGCATCCCAAGGCCTATTCTAATCACTTTTCTTTTTCAACCAATGTAGTTCATCCAATAAGGGTGTTTCTGTCATTAATTTAACATTTACGTCATTTTGTGCATCCTTAGGCTTATTCTAATCCATTTTCTTTACTAACCAATGTAGTTCATCAAAAAAATGCATTTGTGTCATTGGATTAACATTTACGTCATTTTGTGGATCCCAAGGCTTATTCTAATTCATTTTTATTCTTTAGGAATGTAGTTTATCTTATAAGTGCGTTTGTGTCATTAATTTAACATTTATGTCATTTTGTGCATCCCAAGGCTTATTCTAATCACTTTTCATTCTTAAGGAATGTAGTTCATCCGATAAGTGCGTTTGTGTCATTAATTTACCATTTACCTCATTTTGTGAATCCCAAGGCTTATTTTAATTCATTTTCGTTCTTAACCAATGTAGATCATCCAATAAGTGCGTTTGTGTGAATGTATTAACTTTTTGGTTATTTTGTGCATCCCAAGGCTTATTCTAATCCCATTGCGTTCTTAAGGAATGTAGTTCATCCAATAAGTGTGTTTGTGTCAGTGGATTAACATTTACGTCATTTTGTGCATTCCAAGGCTTATTCTATTCACTTTTCGTTCTCAACCAATATAGTTCCTCCAATAAGTGCAATTGTGTCATTGGATTAACATTTACGTCATTTTGTGTATCCCAAGGCCTATTCTAATCACTTTTCGTTCTTAAAGAATGTAGTTCATCCAATAAGTGCGTTTGTGTCATTGGAATAACATTTACGTCATTTTGTGCATCCCAAGGCCTATTCTAATCCATTTTTGTTTTTAACCAATGTAGTTCATCCAATAACTGCATTTGTGTCATTGAATTAACCTTTCGGTCATTTTGTGCATCGCAAGGCTTACTCTAATCACTTTTCGTTCTTAAGGAATGAAGTTCATCCAATAAGTGCGTTTATGTCATTAATTTAACATTTACGCCATTTTGTGCATCCCAAGGAATATTCTACTCACTTTTCATTCTTAAAAAATGAAGTTCATCCATTAAGTGCGTTTGTGTCATTGGATTAACATTTTTATCATTTTGTGCATCCCAAGGCTTATTATAATCACTTTTCATTCTTAAAGAATGAAATTCATTGAATAAGTGCGTTAGTGCCATTGGTTTAACAATTAGGTCATTTTCATCATCCCAAGGCTTATTCTTATATTTTTTCGTTCTTATCGAATGTAATTCATTCAATCACTGCAGTTGTGTCATTGCATTTACATTTTTGTCATTTTCTGCTTCCCAAGGCTTATTCTAATCTCTTATTGTTCTTAACCAATGCCGTTCTTCCAATTAGTGCATTTGTGTCATTGGATTAACATTTAGGTCATTTTGTGAATCCCATGGCTTATTCAAATCCCCTTTCGTTCTTAACAAATGTAGTTCATCCAATAAGTGTGTTTGTTTCATTGGATCAACCATTAGGTAATTTTCGCATCTCATGGCCTTTTCTAATCCATTTTCGTTGTAAGACAGTGTAGTTCATTCAATAAGTGCGTTTGTGCCATTGGATTAAAATTTACGTCATTTTGTCCATCCCAAGGCTTATTCTAATCACTTTTCATTCTTCAAGAATGACGTTCATCCAATAAGTGCATTTGTGTCATTCGATTGACATTCAGGACATTTTCTGCTTCCCAAGGCATACTCTAATCCATTTTTTGTTTTTAACCAATGTAGGTCATCTAATAAGTGTGTTTGTGTCTTTGGATTAACATTTACTTCATTTTATGCATCCCAAGGCTTATTTTAATCACTTTTTGTTCTCAACCAATGTAGTTCATCCAATAAGTGCGTTTGTCTCATTAATTTCACATTTACGTCATTTTGTGCATCCTAAGGGTTATTCTAATTCATTTTCGTTCTTAACCAATGTAGTTCATCCAAAAAAGTGTGTTTGTGTCATTGGATTAACATTTAGGTAATTTTGTGCATCCCAATGCTTATTCTAATTCATTCTTGTTCTTAACCAATGAAGTTCATCCAATAAGTGCGTTTGTGTTATTAATTTAACATGTACGTCATTTTGTGCATCCCAAGGATTATTCTAATCACTTTTCGTTCTTAAGGAATGTAGTGTTGGAACCAAGTTGGTTCTAAGTACTTAGGATTTTGATGATTACAAAAGCACTCCATGTAATCTTATTTTGTACTTAGAATTATTATATTAAATGCCACCAGAAGATGAAGTTACAAGAGGTAGAAGATGAAGTCACTAGAGCCAGCAGATGAACTACGAGAGGATAAAATCAGACTAGAGGATACACCTCCAGAAGATACTAGATAATGCATCCAGAAGGTACCAGAGGATGCATCTTGAAGGCACCAGAGGATACACCAGGATATCAAAATACCATCAGAGGATATCTTTCCTAGCCTAGATCAGAAGGAAGCAGAGTCCAGTAGGAGACCTGGACCAGACTAGAAAGAAGCCTGCTAGAGGGAGACTTGGTATAGACCAGAAGGTATCATAAGTGAGACTTGATCCAGAATTAATTCTGACCAGAAGATAGCCTGGTCGTGAAATGATAATTAGTCCATACATGATCCAGACTAAATCAGAGCATAAAATAATTGGTCCAGAACAAGAGATTTAATCCAGATTTGGCCCAGACCAAAAGATAGCATGGTTCAGAGTATGAAACTAAGTCTACACAAGAAGAAATGATTGTCCAGATTTAATCCAGACATGATCCAGATCAGAAGGTAATTATGCAGACTAAAATATCATAAGTCCAGATTTAATTTTAGTTCAATCCAGACCCAGTCCAGAATTGGTCCAGAGTAGAGGGAAGATATTCAGATCAATGGTCTAGATTTAAGCATCATGGCCTAATGTTGGCCGAGATCAGAAGATCAGAACATGTAGTCTAGTGTTGGCCAAAATCAGAGGATCACAGCAGATCAAATTATATGGTCTAGTGATTGGCCAAGATCAGAAGATCAGAACGTGTGGTCCAGTGTTGGCCGAGATCAGAGGATCACAACATATCAGTTTGTATGGTCCAGATGTGGTTGTGAGCAGAAGATCAAACGGTCCAGATTTATACATGATGATAATCAGTGGAGACTTGATTAAATTTGATCAAAGTATTAAAAGGATTTGATACAAAAATAAATTGATGTAGTGTGGAAATTCAGAAGCTATTGGCGGGAAGAAAGATTTGATCCAGAATAGGATTTGCCAAAGTTATTTTTGAATGCAAATCTGGAGCAAAAAATATATGTTTTTTATTTAAGTGAAATTCGATTGGCCAATTTATTTTTGCAAGAGTATCTGGCAAGATACATATAGAAATTAAGCATGGAAGAAACCCTAAGATTCATCTATAAAAGGAAGCTCAAGGCAGAAGATGCAGAATCAAAAATACTTGAGAGTCATACACTTCCAAAAGCAAAATACTTGAGTTTTCAGTGACGTCAATTGTGAGTATCCGCTTTCCAGAAATAAGTACTCTAAGTTTTCTTTCCCTTGTGTTAGATCTAAGTTGTTGAAGTAGAGTCTACAATCTGAAGGAGTCAGAAGGAGTAACAGATTACTTAGCAATTAGATTCAAGGTTCTTTTCCACAAAAGTCTAGGATTGTTAGACTGTTTGAGAAGACTGACTTGGAAGGTCAATGGTATTGTTGTAATTCAAGATTTTTGAATTAGTGAAATCCTTCAAAGTGAAGAGACTGGACGTAGCCTAGTTAACAGTGAACCAGTATAAAATTCTGTGTTTTATATTTACTTTATATCCGCTTCTAACTCTGTTTTATTCATACATCAGGTTTTGTTATAAAACTGCAAAAATAGAAAAAGTAATCAAGTTAGTCAAACACAATTCAACCCCCTTTATCATGTTTGCACCTTCAATTGGCATCAGAGCTCAGTCTCAAGGCTGAGCACTTAACTAGTGTTTGAGGAAAGGTCCAAGGGGTCAACAACATGGAAGAATCCAAAGATGATTTTGGAGGCAACATCAATAGACCACCACTATTTGATGGAGACAAGTTTGAGTATTGGAAGGACAGAATGAGAAGTTTCTTCATATCTCAAGATCCTGAATTATGGTAGCTGGTAGCCAAAGGGTACACTGCACCAACTATTCCAGGAGATCCAAATAAAGAACTAGACATGGAAGATATGAAACCAGACCAGAGCAAATTATACAAACTGCATCACTAGTCCAGAACCATCATGATCAGTGCCATCACATTCAAGGAATTTGACAGATGCACAAATAAAGAAACAACAAAGAGCATATTCGACAGTCTGGTTCTGACCTATGATGGAAGCCAGCAGGTTCAAGAAGTAAGGGCTAACATACTAGTCAAATAGTATGAGATGTTCAAGATGGAAGATGATGAAGACATTGATGGAATGTTCTGTAGATTCCAGACTCTGATATCTGGACTAAAGGTTTTGAAGAAAAGCTACAAAACAACAGATCATGTCAAGAAGATTCTAAGAAGCTTACCAACCAAGTGGAGACCAATGCTTACTACAGTTCAGCAAGCCAGAGATCTGAATAACTTAAGACTTGAAGATCTGATTAGCTCACTCAAGTCTCATGAAATAGAACTGGGAGTAGATGAACTAAAGAAGAAGAAGAATATGGCCCTGAAGTCAAAAACAGAAGAAAGCTGCAAAGGCAACACCAGAATCAGAGGATAGTGACAGTGACTGTGATGATATGGCTTACTTAACCAAATAGATGGTTAAGATCTGGGAAAATAGGAAGAGGAGAGGCTCCAAGAAGAATCATAACAACAAAGGAAAGGAAGAATCTGACAAGAAGAGCATCATATATTATGGATGCAATGAACCTGGACATATCAAGTTAGAATGTCCAAATCTGGAAAAAGGCAAACAACACAAGAAGTGTTCCAAAATCAGAAAGAAGGGTCTGATGGCAACCTGGGATGCATTAGAAACAGAAGAAGAATCGTGTGATGAAGAAGAGGCAGAAACAACAATGATTGCACATATCAGGTCTGCCTCTGGATGTCATAAAGGCATACTTTCAGGAAGGAAAACAGGCAGAAAGAAGAATGATCAAAGCAGTCATTCAGGCAAGTCTAAAAGCACATTAGAGGAAGCAATTCTGGCTCTGATGGCTCATACCAACTCAAGTTCTGGATACAGCTCAAGCTCTGGAATAGATTCAGAAGATGAAGACAATGAGGTATTTTCTTATCTTACTAAATCTTAATTAATTGATGGTGTAAAAGATTTTTTAAATGCAAACAATAAGATGTGTTTAAAACTGAAAACTCTTAGGGAAGATATGAAAAATCTAACAAAAGAAGTCCAAGTTTTAAAGAATCAAAATTTTGAGTATGCAACTGAAAACAAGGATTTTAAAACTAAAGTTGCAAGACTCAAATCTGAAAACCAAACTCTCAAAAGTAATATTTGTTCCAGCTCCAAAACAGTTTGTGAATCTGATATGCATGAGCAATTTTTTCAAAACTTTATTTCTAAGGAATGGAAAGAAGTAAATATGCATCTATGATTTATGGAAACAGTAACATTGGAAAGAGAGGTCTTGGTTTTACAGAAACTATTGGTGAAACTAAAACTGTTCATTCTGATGTTTTATGCATTGTTTGTGCTAAGAAAGGTCACTCTGAATTATCTTGTCCAATGGTAAAATCTAAACAAGATTAGAGAGCTGTTAGAACTAACAAACCTAGACCCAACCAGAAGGAGATCCCAACAATGGTGCCTGGACAATGGATGTTGGCAATGCACAAGCAGAAGAAGGTTTATGTTCCTGCTACAACCAGACATAGGCAATCGGAGTCTGATGGAAGCAGGTCTAGTCAACTCAACCAGAACAAGAACCAGAACCTGAACAGGAACCAGTATCAGCAGCACAAAAATTGGAACCAGAACCAGAACTGGAACCAGTATCAGAAGCACATGAACAGGAACTAGAACCAACACTAGAACCAGAATCAGAATCAGTACTGGAACCATAACCAGAACAGGTATCGGTATCAAAGGTTCAGGTATGATCTGAAGGTGCAAACACGAGATGGGGGGGTTGAATTGTGTTTGACTAACTTGATTACTTTTTCTGTTTTTGTAGTTTTAAAACAAAACTTGATGTATGAATATAACAGAGTTAGCAGTGGATATAAAGTAAATATAAAACACAAAATTTCACTAATTCAAACCTTGAATTACAACAGTTCCACTGACCCTCCATGTTAGTCTTCTCAAATAGTCTAACAATCCTAGACTCTTGAGGAATACAGCACCTTGACTTCCTAAGTCAAGTCTTCTCCTACCAATCTAACAACCCCAGATTGTAGAAGGAATTACAATTCGTTGAATCTAATTGCCAAGTAATCTGCTACCCCTTCTGACTCCCTCAGATTGTAGACTGTACTTCAACAACTTAGATCTAACACAAGGGAAAGAAAATAACACGAGTGCTTGCTTCTGGAAAGCTGGAACTCACAATTAACCTCACTGAAAACTTGACTGTTTGCTTTGGAAGTGTATGACTCTGTTGTGATTTTCGATGCTAAGTATTCTGCCTTGAGCCTCCTTTTAAAGATGCAGATTAGGGCCTCTTCCAAGCTGAATTTCGAGCTATATCTTGCTGGATTCTCTTGCAAAAATATCATGACCAATCGGGCTTCACTTAAATAAAAAACATATATTTTTAAGCTTCAGATTTGCTTTCAAAAATAACTGGCCAATCCTGTCTTTAGTTACTTCCCGCCAACAGCTTCTGAACTCCCATACGACTTCACTTTATTTTTGTAACAAATCCTTTTAATACTTTGATCAAATTTAATTAAATCTCCACCGTTAATCTTCATGATTAAATCTGGACCATTTGATCTTCTGCGCTAGTCCACATCTGGACCATACTAAGTAATGTGCTGTGATCCTCTGATTTCGGCCAACCCTGGACCACACTTTCTGATCTTCTGATCTTTTGATCTCAGCCAACCTTGTCTAGCAAACTGATTTGCTGTGATCCTCTTATCTCGGCCAATGCTGGACCACACATTCTGACCTTTTGATTTCGGCCAACACTGGCCATGGTCTGATCTTCTGATCTCGGCCAACACAGGGCCATATACTTAAATCTGAACCATTGATCTTGATATCTTCCCTCTAATTGTGGACCAATTCTGAACTGGGTCTGGATTGAACTGAAATTAAGTCTGGACAAATAATATTTCAGTCTGGACATTTTACCTTCTGTTTTGGATCAGTTCTGGATCAAATATGGAGATTATTTCATCTGGTCTGGACTTAGTTTCATACCCTGAACCATGCTATCTTCTTGTCTGGGTGAAATCTGGATTGATTCTCTTGTTCTGGACCCATTAACTTATCCTCTGATTAAGTCTGGATCAAGTCTGGGCTGTTTATCATTTCATTGCCAAACAATCTTTTGCTCAGAATAACTTCTGGACTAAGTCTAAATTATGATTCCTTCTGGTCTAGATCAAGTCTCCCTCTGGCAGGCTTCCTTCTAGTCTGGTCCAGGTCTCCTTCTGACTTTGCTTCCTTCTGATCAGGGCCAGCAAAGGTATCCTCTGGTAATTTCAGGATGCATCCTCTGGTACATTCTGGATGCATTTTCTGGTGTCTTCATCTTCTGCCTCTGGAAACTTCTTTTTCTGGTGGCATTTAATGTAATTATTCAAGGTTCAAAATAAGATTACATGGAATGCTTTTATAAACATAAAAATCCTAAGTACTTAGAACCAACTTGGTTCCAACAATCTCCCCTTTTTTTATGATGACAAAACCTTAACTTATTTTGTTAGCTTATAACTCGAAGACTTGAATTACTCCCCCTCAGACCAATCTCTGCCCTTAAGTCTGATACTGACTTTTTCTTCTCCTTTTCAACTCCTTCTCTTTTCACTCATTCTTTTCTTCTCTTCTTCTCTCCTTTTCAACTCCTTCTCTTTTCACTCTTTCTTTTTCTCTCTCCCTGTTTCCTCTCCTTTTCAACTTCTACTCTTTTTCACTCTTTCTTTTTCTCTCTTTATTTTTCTCTCTCCCTGTTTCTTCTCCTTTTCAACTCCTTCTCTAGTCATCTCTTTCTTTTTCGCTCCTCCTTTCTTTTTATCTCTCCTTTTCTACTTATTTCTCCTTTTTCTCTCTCTCCCCCTTTTTGTCATCAGCCAAAAAGAGGTCCTACTATTTTTGTAATTTTTTAGTTTTTCTCTTTACAAATTACATAAAGTAAAAACAGAAAATAAAAAAGCATAAAATAAAATTACAAGAAAATTCAAAAAAAACTCCTAAGATGACTACTTGAGCTAGTCAGATATGGAGGTAATGCTGATATGCTTCTTGATGAACTCGACCCTATCTTCAGGTAGTGCTTTGGTGAAGATATCAGCCCATTGATGATCAGTGTCCGCAAACTTGATGCTTAAAGTCCCTTTTTGAACATGGTCCCTGTAAAACCCTTAAATTTAATATTAATTTATGGAATTAATATTAAGGGTATTTTGGGAATTGTTGTAAATATTTAATATATGTATGTTTTAAGTGAATGTATATATATATATATATATATATATTTATTTTGGAAGAGGAATTAAATTATGGGATGAAGAATTAAATTAATTTAATTTCGAGTAATTAAATTAATTGGACCACTAATTAAGGATTAGTGATTAATTAAAGGATTAAGAGCTGAAATGATACAACATTATTTTATTGGTATTTTGAAGAAGGAAGGCACTCAAGTAATTCCATGAGTACACGGTAGAGGAACTGAGCAAAGACCAGAACACACACTCTCCTATTTTGCATGTAATGAGTGATTGCATGCAACAGTAATTTTCCTCCCATTTCTACCCCTGGTTTTTGAAAAACAGCTTCATGGGTTCTTTAAATTCAGAAGAGGAAATTCCTCCAACACCATAAACTGGAAATCCAAACCTCAAACTAGAAAACCCACAATAGTAAAGTTAATCCCCACTCCTTTACGAAGCCAAAGAACCCAATTTTGTAATAGCAAACTCCGGGAACAGTTTCACCGTCTCTGGACGCAGAGAAGGGAACGCAGTAGAAAATAAAGGAAATAGCAAAGCACGCTATAAAGGTAAGGGCACCTTCCATCTTTTAGCTGCATTAGGGCCATAAAGTGTGCTGTTTCAGTTATGTTTTTAAAAGAAAAACTGTTTTCAAAAAATGACATTTTGAAGGAAAATGCACTTTGTTGATATGTGATTATCCTGATGGTTGTTGCTGGCTGTTTTTCTAATAAAACATGCTATTTTACTTATGAATGAAAGCTGGAAAATGTTGCATTGTCATTTTAATGATGAATAAAATGCATATATTAAAACTGTTTTGAAAATAGCATTAAAATGCAAAATGCATCCTGTTGGTGCTAGTGTTCCGTGATGTTTCTTGTCATTTTGTTGTGTTTGAGAAAACCGAATACATGCATGTTTGCTCTGGTGTTTTGGGAAAAACTGAAATGTTGCATGTTTGTTCTGATGAGTACTGAAATGTTGCATGCTTGTTCTGATAAGTGTGAACACTGAAATGTTGCATGTTTGTTTTGATGAATGAGAACACTGAAATGTTGTGTGATGTTCTGATGATTGATCATCTGTCTCTGTTTTGGATAAACTGGTGTTAATGGTTCTAACTCTGTTTTATGTTGTGTGATTCTGGTGATGATAATGATGATTCTGCTTCTGGTTGTTCTGGGTGATCTTGATGATATTGTTGATTCTAATTCTGGTTGTTTTGTGTGGATCCTTTCGTTTCTGTTTCTGATTCTGATGATCCTTGAGTGGATCATACTGTTTCTGTTTCTGGTTCTGATGATCCTTGTGTGGATCATTCTGTTTTTGTTTCTGGTTCTGATGATCCTTGTGTGGATCATTCTGTTTCTGTTTCTGGTTCTGATGATCCTTGTGTGGATCATTCTGTTTCTGTTTCTGGTTCTGATGATCCTTGTGTGGATCATTCTGTTTCTGTTTCTGTTTCTGGTATTTATTCCCTCTAATATAATCCATCGAAGATA
This sequence comes from Cicer cuneatum, assembly GCA_037974295.1. Lineage (NCBI taxonomy): Eukaryota > Viridiplantae > Streptophyta > Magnoliopsida > Fabales > Fabaceae > Cicer > Cicer cuneatum. Next base: position 38,506,766 of record JBBPBO010001984.1, on the reverse strand, counting down.
TCTTCTGGTCACTTCTGGACAAGTATGGACTGTGTTGAAATTACACTACCATACTATGTTCTGATCAGTATAACTTCTTGATTGCTTCTGATATTTGAATCATTCTTGTTTGGAGCAATTCATATTATGGCAGGCTTCCCTCTGGTGTTTTCCAGATGTTCTTCTGATTTTGTTTCCGGTTGATATAAGCCTCCAAAGTTGTCTTCTGGTCGGTTTTGGACATTCTGGTTTATCTTTTGATAATTCCAGAAATGCATCTTCTGTAAATTCAGAATGTATCCTCTGATACATTCATCTTCTAATGGTTCTGTGTGAATCATTCTATTTTACTTTTGATGATTCTGATAATCATTTTGTTCTGCTTCTGATGATTCCGATAATCATTCTGTTTCTGCTTCTGATGATTCTGATATAAATCATCTTGTTTCTGCTTCTGATGATTCTGATAATCATCTTGTTTCTGCTTCTCATGATTCTGATAGTCATTCTGTTTTGCTTTTGATGATTCTGGTGAGTCATTCTGTTTTGCTTCTGATGATTCTGGTGTGAGTCATTCTATTTTGCTTCTGATGATTCTGGTGAGTCATTCTGTTTTGCTTCTGATGATTCTGGTGTGAGTCATTCTATTTTGCTTCTGATGATTCTGGTGTGAGTCATTCTGTTTTGCTTCTGATGATTCTGGTGTGAGTCATTCTGTTTTGCTTCTGATGATTCTGGTGTGAATCATTCTATTTTGCTTATGATGATTCTGATTCTGGTACTATTTCTGATGTTGATCATTCTGGTTCTGTTTCTGATGTTGATCCTTCTGGTGCTGTTTCTGATGTTGATCCTTCTGGTTTGTTTTGATGTTGATCCTTCTGGTTCTGTTTCTGATGTTGATCATTCTGGTTCTGTTTCTGATGTTGATTATTCTGGTTCTGTTTTCTGATATTCTGGTTCTGTTTCTGATGTTCTTGTGTTGATAATTCTGATTCTAGTTCTGTTCCTGATGTTCTGATACTAATCATTCATTCTGGCTCTGTTTCTGATGTTCTGGTGTTGATGATTCTGATTCTAATTCTGTTTCTAATGTTCTGATGTTAATCCTTCTGATTCTGGTTCTGTTTTCTGATGATCTGATGCTGATCATTCTGGTTTTGTCTTCTGTAGTCGAATAGAGAATGTTAAAATTGCAGATTTTCACTAGTTTAAGCTTCTGTATTCGAATACAAGGGATCTGTATTCGAATACTGATTCGTATTTTCCAGAAAACTCAGTTTTAAACACTATTTTGTGAATTTTAAGAGTTTGGGGAATAATGGAAAGACTTGTGATGATTAAGAGGGGAACTGTGTGATAATGTAAAGTGTTAATGATTACTTGAATGTTTAAGCACTGATGAGCTGATAATAAAATTGGTTGTGTTGAGGTATTTTGAGAAATCGTGGAAATGCATGAAATTCATTGATGTCGCATACTGTTTTCTAGAGAAGTGAAACAGTGCATATTCATGCATTGCATAGTCAAGTGGTACCCACGATGGGCCACAGAGTAATGCGCAACCACGTGCTGATCTGTTGAGCGATTGCACGAGTGCTGGACTGGTGAGCGTCTACACTAGGTACTGATCTATTGAGCGATTATACCTTGGTATATAAGTGTTGGACTGTTGAGCGTCTGCACTGGTACTAGACTGTTGAGCGTTTGTACCCTGAAATGCGCAGCCACGTGCTGATCTGTTGAGCGATTGCATGAGTGTTAGTCTGTTGAGCGATTGTACTGGTACTGGACTATTGAGCGTCTGTACCCTGGAATGCGCAACCACGTGCTGATCTGTTGAGCGATTGCACGAGTGCTGGACTATTGAGCGTCTGCACTAAGTACTGATCTGTTGAGCGATTGTACTTTGGTATATAGGTGTTGGTCTGTCGAGCGACTGCACTGGTACTGGACTGTTGAGCGTCTGTACCCTGAAATGCGCAGCCACGTGCTGATCTGTTGAGCAATTGCACGAGTGCTAGTCTGTTGAGCGACCGCACTAGGTACTGATCTGTTGAGCGATTGTACCTTGGTATATGTCAAACGTGCTGGACTGTTGAGCGTCTAAACTGGTGCTGATCTGTTGAGCGATTGCACGCTGGTCATGAGGGCCGTTGAGATGTGCTAGTCTGTCGACCGACTGCACCTTGGTGATTCCAAGAAAATTGTATAAAAGAGCATATGCATATTGCATCTGGGTGTTTGACCGTTGGGTCACGTTTTGGATATTGTTGATGATTGGAAAATTGATGTGTGTAAGTACTTGTTGAAATATGAGTTTTCTGATGAATGTTTGTGATTGCTGAAGTGGTGATTGTACTTACAACATGTTTTTCCATATTAATTCGTTGCTGTTTTGAAAAGGCATACAAGTCATGAAATTTCAAAATGAGCATCTTTTCATCATTATTATACAATATGCCATGGTTATATGTGTTGTTGTGAGATATATGCTATGTGCTACTTGTTAATTTCCGTCGGTGACCCTTGCTATTATATTGTGGACTTTGGGCTTTGCCCTCAGATGATATCCAAACCCGTCTCACCAACGGTTATACTAACGACGGAGACGTCGTTAGTTTTCCCAGACCGTCGCGTACGGTGTATTCGTGGACGACGCAGAGGGGCAGGCAACTGGCTGAAGAACAGACTTGTATGGGATATGGTGGAGACCGTGCTACTGTAGCTTAGTGCATGATCACTCTAGACTTTTGTATAGGGTCTTGAGTTTTGGGAAATGTAATTTTATTTTGGGAATTAATGTACTATTTTTCCGCTGTATTATTCCGTACTCTGATATTTGGAAATGAATTGGTGAAAACTTTATTTTAATTCCCTTGACATTAATCTTGGAAAACTCATTTTAATTATTTATAAAAAAAAAAAATACACTCGCGCTGTGTTGTAAACTCGGGGTGTTACAGTCCCTAATGAAATGATGTTTTATTTCAATGTGTTTGGCTTTAGAGTGTAAGATAGGGTTCTTGGTTAGGTTTATGGTTGAAGTGTTATCACAGAACAAAGGGATATTGGTTTCAAAGATGTTGTAATCTTCAAGTTGATGTTTCATCCAGAGTAACTATGAACTGTATCCTGCTGCTGATATATACTCAGCTTCAGCTGTTGACATGGCAATGGTGCTTTGTCTTTTGCTTGACCAAGAGATCAAATTATCACCTAAGAAAGTGCAGTTGCCACTTGTACTTTTTCTTTCCAGCTTGTCTCCAGCATAGTCGGAATCACAAAAACCTTTTAGTTTGTAGGTGGGGGTTTTCTTGTATAACAAGGTAAGGTTGGTGGTTCCATTAAGGTATCTCAGAATTCGTTTGACAGCAATTAAATGGGATTCCCTAGGGCCAGCTTGAAAATGGGCACAAACACAAACACTAAACAAGATGTCGGGTCTAGAAGCAGTTAAATAAAGAAGGGATCGAATCATACCTCTGTATGTTTTCTGGTCTACCTTTTGGCTGGTTTCATCTTTCTCAAGTGAGCAGGTTGGGTGCAATGGGGTGGCCATAGGCTTATAATCACTCATTTTGAACTTTTTGAGAAGTTCATTAGTATATTTAGATTGGTGAATGAGTATACCTGATTTACCTTGGTGAATCGGAATTCCCAGGAAGAACTTAAGTTCTCCCATCATGCTCATTTGGAACTCTTTCTGCATTAGGTCAGAAAACATTCTGCACAAAGTGCCATTAGTCGATCCAAATATGATATCATCAACATAAACTTGAATAATCAAAATATCATTTTTAATGGATTTCCTAAATAGAGTATTAACAATCTGGCCTCTATTAAATTCATTGTTAAGCAGAAAGTTACTAAGTCTGTCATACCATGCCCTTGGTGCTTGTTTTAAACGATATAAAGATTTCTTAAGTTTAAAAACATGGTTTGGAAAATCTGGATTTTCAAATCCATGGGGCTGTTTGACATAGACTTTCTCACTTATATATCCATTTAAGAATGCACTTCTAACATCCATTTGATATAGCATTATATCATGATTAGCAGCAAATGATAAAAGAATTCTAATTGCTTCTAACCTGGCCACTGGAGCAAAAGTGTCAGTGTAATCTATACCTTCCTGCTGTTTGTATCCATGAGCTACAAGTCTGGCTTTGTTCCTTACCACTTCACCTTTTTCGTTGAGTTTGTTCCTGAACACCCACTTGGTTCCAATAATGTTTTTGTTTGGTCTGGATACCAGATGCCAAACATCATTCCTTTGGAATTCATTCAGCTCTTCTTGCATTGCAAGTATCCAACCTTCCTCTGCCAAAGCCTCATCAACATTGCTTGGTTCAATTGTGGAGAGTAAACCAAACAGACTGGTTTCTCTACTTGATGATCTGGTCTTTAAAGGTTCTACTGCACTGCCAATAATGAGAGATTCTGGATGTGAAGACTTGTACTTCCATCCATTCCTTCTTCATCATCTTGCTCTTTCTCAGATTCTGCTGCTGGTCCAGCTTCTGGTTCCTGTACCTCTGGTTCACCTACAATTTCCTCATCTTGCTTTGACTTTTTAGAGTTAAGCTGTTTATCATCAAACTTAATGTGGATTGATTCTTCCACAATGCTAGTTTCATTGTTAAACACTCTATAAGCTTTTGATCTCTCAAAGTAGCCAATAAAGATACACTTTTGACATCTAGAATCAAACTTAGCTAGGTTATCTTTAGTGTTCAACATAAAACAGATGCAGCCAAATTGCTTGAAATAGGAAATGTTAGGTTTCATACCTTTCCACAGTTCATAGGGAGTTTTATTTAAGATTTACCTGATGTAGACTCTATTCTGAATGTAGCAAGCTGTGTTGACAGCTTCTGCCCAAAGGTAGGTGGCAACCTTCATATCATTCAACATGGTTCTGGCCATCTCCTGCAGTGATCTATTCTTCCTTTCTACCAATCCATTCTGTTAAGGTGTTATAGGGGATGAGAAGTTCTGAGAGATGCCATTCTCATCACAGAATTCTTTAAAATACTTGTTCTCAAATACACCTCTATGATCACTTCTGATGGTTATGATCTTAATACCCTGTTCATTCATAACTTGCTTACAAAAAGAAATAAACACTTTATGAGATTCATCTTTGTTCTTTAAAATTTTTACCCAAGTCCACCTTGAGTAATCATCAACAATCAAAAAACCATATTTCTTACCACGGGGAGAAGCAGTTTGAATAGGACCAAACAAATCTAAGTGAAGCAGTTCAAGTGGTTGAGAAGTGGAAACACAGTTTTTAATTTTGAAAGAACTTTTAGTTTGTTTACCTCTTTGACATGCTTCACGCATAATCTCAGTTTTGGTACTTACCTTGGGGAGCCCTCTTACAAACTGGAGTTTGCTAAATTCAGATATAAACCTAGGGTTTGCATGCCCTAACCTTTTATGCCAAATCAGATTCTGCTCACTTACAGAAAATAAGCATTTATCTTGTTGCTTAGCAAGACTAAACAGATCCATTATATAAACATTATCCTTCCTAATGCCAGTAAAAAAAACAGACCCATCAAGTTGACTAACAGCTTCACAAGTTTTCTGATTAAAGATAACATCATATTTGCTTAAGAATGAATTTGATAGAGGCCATATTGATAATACTCTATTTAGGAAATCCATTAAAAATGATATTTTGATTATTCAAGTTTATGTTGATGATATCATATTTGGATCCACTAATGGCACTTTGTGTAAGGAGTTTTCTGACCTAATGCTGAAAGAGTTCTAAATGAGCATGATGGGAGAACTTAAGTTCTTTCTGGGAATTCAGATTCACCAAGGTAAATCAGGTATACTCATTCACCAATCTAAATACACTAAAGAACTTCTCAAAAAGTTCAAGATGAGTGACTGTAAGCCTACAGCCACCCCCATGCACCCAACCTGCTCACTTGAGAAAGATGAAACAAGCCAAAAGGTAGACCAGAAAACATACAGAGGTATGATTGGATCCCTTCTTTACCTAACTGCTTCTAGACCTGACATTTTGTTTAGTGTTTGTGTCTGTGCCCGTTTTCAAGCTGACACTAGGGAATCCCATTTAACTGCTAACAAAAGAATCTTGAGATACCTTAAAGGAACCACCAACCTTACCTTGTTATACAAGAAAACCCCCACCTACAAACTAAGAGGTTTTTGTGATTCTGACTATGCTGGAGACAAGTTGGAAACGAAAACTACAAGTGGCAACTGCACATTCTTAGGTGATAATTTGATGTCTTGGTCAAGCAAAAGACAAAGCACCATTACCATGTCAAAAGCTGAAGCTGAGTATGTATCAGCAGCATGATGTAGCTCACAGTTAATCTAGATGAAACATCAACTTGAAGATTACAACATCTTTGAAACCAATATCCCTTTGTTCTGTGATAACACTCAGCCATAATCCTAACCAAGAACCCTATCTTACACTCTAGAGCCAAACACATTGAAATAAAACACTATTTCATTAGGGACCATGTTCAAAAAAGGACTTTAAGCATCCAGTTTGTGGACACTGATCATCAATGGGATGATATCTTCACCAAAGCATTACCTGAAGATAGGTTCGAGTTCATCAAGAAGCATCTCAACATTATCACCATATCTGACTAGCTCAAGTAGTCATCTTAGGAGTTTTTAATTTTCTTGTAATTTTATTTTGTCTTTTATTTTCTTGTTTTTACTTTCTGTACTTTGTAAAGAGAAAAACAAAAATACAAAAATAGAAGGACCTTTTTTTGGCTGACGTCAAAAAGGGGGAGAGAGAGAGAGAGAAAGGAGAAATAAGTAGAAAAGGAGAGATAAAAAGAAAAGAGGAGTGAAAAAGAAATAGATGAAAAGAGAAGGAGTTGAAAAGGAGAGTCAACAAAGAGAGAGAAAAATAAAGAGAGAAAAAGAAAGAATTAAAAGAGAAGGAGTTGAAAGGGAGAGGCAATGGGAAGAGAGAAAAGAAAGAGAGAATAAAGAAGGAGTTGAAAAGGAGAGGAAAAAGTAATTATTAGACTTAGGGGGAGAGATTCGTCTGAGGGGGAGTATTTCAAGTACTTCGAATTTTTTCAAGCTTTTCAAAGTCTTTTTAAATAAGTTATAAGCTAACAAAATAAGTTAAGGTTTTGTCATCATCAAAAAAGGGGAGATTGTTGGAACCAAGTTGGTTCTAAGTACTTAGGATTTTGATGTTTATAAAAGCACTCCATGTAATCTTATCTTGTACTTAGAATTATTATATAAAATGTCACCAAAAGATAACGTCACCAGAGGCAGAATATGACACCACCAGAAGATACATCCAAAGGAAGCAACCAGAGGATAGAAATGTCACCAGAAGGTTGGGCTAGATAATGCATCAAGAAGGTACCAGAGGATGCATCTTGAAGGCACCGGAGGATACACCTCCAGAGGATATCAGAGAATATTATCAAAGAGTTCAAAACATCATCAGAGGATATATTTCCTGGCCCAGATCAGAAGGAAGCAGAGTCCAGAAGGAGACCTGGTCCAGACCAGAAAGAAGCCTGCCAGAGGCTGACTTGGTCCAGACCAAAAAGAATCACAAGTCAGACTTGGTCCAAACATTATTCTGAACAGAAGATAGCTTGGTAGTGATTATAAAATTCAGTCTAGACCAGAAGAAATGATTGTCGAGATTTAATTTAGATTCAATCTAGACCAGAAAATAGCATGACCATATCAGAGGATAAGTGTCCAGATCAAAAGGTAAAATTCATGTCCAGATTAAATAATAAATTTCAGAGGATAAATGAAAAGTGGTCCAGACTTCAGTATCATGGCCCAGTGTTGGCCGAGATCAGAAGATCATAAAATAGTCCAGATTAGTTCATATGATCCTGTGTTGGCCAAGATCAAAGGATCACAGAAGTGGCGCAGGTCAGATTACGCAAGTCCAGAGTTGGTCTAGATTAGAAGATCATACGGTCTAGATTTAATCAGTGGAGGCTTGATTAAATTCGAATAAGACTTGATTAAATTTTAATAGAAATTTGATCAAAGTATTAAGAGGATTTGATAAAAAAATAAATTGAAGTCTTGTGGAAATTCAGAAGCTATTGGCGAGAAGAAAGATTTGATCCAGAATTAATCAAGAACAGGATTGGCCAAATTTATTTTCGAATGCATATCTGGAGCTAAAAAGATATGTTTTTTATTTAAGTGAAACCCGATTGGCCATGTTATTTTTGCAAGAGAATCTAGACAACATACAGTTCGAATTTAATCATGAAAGAGACCCTAATCTTCATCTATAAAAGGAGGCTCAAGGCAAAAGACTTAGCATTGAAAATACTTGAGAGTCATACACTTCCAAAAGCAAAATACTTGAGTTTTTAGTGAGGTCAATTGTGAGTATCCGCTTTCCAGGAGCAAGTACTCTAAGTTTTTCTTTCCCTTGTGTTAGGTCTAAGTTGGTGAAGTAGAGTCTACAATCTGAGGGAGTCAGAAGGAGTAGCATATTACTTAGCAATTAGATTCAAGGTTCTTTTCCTCAAAAGTCTAGGATTGTTAGACTTTTTGAGAAGACTGACTTGGAGGCTCAGTGGTACTTTGTAATTCAAGGTTTTTGAATTAGTGAAATCCTTCAAAGTGAAGGGACTGGACGTAGCCTAGTTAATGGTGAACCAGTATAAAATTCTATGTTTTTATTTACTTTATATCCGCTGCTAACTCTGTTTTAACAAGTTTTGTTTTAAAACTAAAAAGTATTCAAGTTAGTCAAACACAATTCAACCCCCCCTTCTCATGTTTGCACCTTCAGCTGTAAGATGTAACGACCTAGAAAAAGAAAGAATCGCTTCTTAGAAAATCTTCAAAAACTTCACAAAAACATGGGAACGTTCCCAATTAGTTTCATTAGGACATCCTCTTGTCTCACTACCATTAAACACAAATGTCACATCAATGTATTCTAAACGATAAAATGCATGTTCATATTGTTCAGCTATATCCATCATCCAAAAGGCGGAGTTCCACCTAGTTTGTACATCAAGTGTTACCATTGCTTTAGAACATACATTCACAGCTTCTGCACACTTAAAAGTAGCCAACCTACTAGGAGAAGACTTGACAAACTTACATGCAGCCCTTATTTTAGCAATTCATGAGTCAATTTCCTTCAAGTCATCGGTTACAATTAAGTTCAATACATGTGCATTACATTTCATATGTAAGTACTCCCCATTAAATATAGTACGACCTTTCCAAAAAGTCATGCCTCTATTAAAATATGCAATAGCCAAGTTGTTAGCACTTGCATTATCAACAGTAACACAACAAATAGACCTAACCCCCACTCTTTCATGCAATTTTCTAAAGTTATCCCTATGGTTTCACCTTTGTGGTCGGAAATCAAACCAAAACTTAATATTCTCTTCATCAAATCCCAATCATCATCAATATAATGAGTTGTTACACACATATAATTCATATTTTGGATCGATGTCCAAGTATCAATGGTCAAAGACACCATTTTTTTATTTGCAGACAACATTCTTTTTTTTACTTTTCCTTCTCATCAAAATACAATTGCAAGCAATCTCTAGCAACAGTAACACGGGAACAAATTTGAAATATAGGTTGAGCCTCACTCATGAATTGTTTGAACCATTCATTTTCAACATATTTAAAAGGGAGTTCATCTATAATTACCATCTTTGCTAGTGCTATTCTAGTTCTCTCTTGATTAAATTCAACAAGTTTTAAACTAACATTATTAGGGTCATCCTCATTTTCCTTTCCACGAACAATTGTCTTTTATTTATTATCAACTTCCCTATATGGATTCTTAAAGCACTTATCTATATGTCTCAGCATGTTAGTTGTTCCATGACTAGAAGAGGCTACGTACACTTTCTCACAATACTTACATGTACCTGTATCATTTCTCTTATAAAAATATAACCAAGCACTAGAAGAGGCTTTACTAGGTTTTCTTTTGGTTACCTCGTTTCCTTGACATGGCGGCAATGATGAGAGGCCTAAATCTTGTGCTTGTTGTGATGCAGCTTGTTGTGCTTGTGGAGCAAATTGATTAGGAGCTTCTTGTACTTGTTCCATTTGTCACAAATCTGTGCAATAATATAATTAAAAAAATTCAAAGGTAAAAGGAAAATTAAGAGAAAACAACTACTATTGCTACTTAATCCACCACATTACTTTCATCGTTACACATAACTCACCAACCATTTTAGTTTACTAAGCTACCATAAGTTTCTAATAGTAGTGCTTCATTTGTTTATTTTTACAGTACTTACTATTTTTAAATATAATACTAAAAAGAAGTGTTTAATAGATTTAAATGTAAAAAAATTAAATTAAATTCATCATAAGCATAAGCTTTTGCATAAGCATCGTTTTTGCTCATAAATAGTATTTAACTCAAAATTTTGTATTTAACAAATGTTAAATATTTAAATTAAATTCATCATAAGCATAAGCTTTCAGTTCATACCTTCATTATGCAAAACTATTACAAAATATAACATTTAAATAAATATCTGTTATGAGCACCTGCGGAACAAAAGAAGAAGGTCGTGGCAGCATGACTGGTAGAACAAAAGAAGAAGGTGGGCAGCGGCGTGTCTTCAAGAAGTCAAGATAGAAAAAAAAAGGTGGACTTAGATATGGAATAGAAGAAGAATGTAGACGACAACTGCTGAAAATATGAAGAAGAAGAGTAATGAAACCCTATTGGACTACCAAACCAAACAAAATTTAAAAAAAAATTGTAGCTAGTTACTAGGTCAGGTCCAAAGATCAACGGGTTCAAATTGTTGAACAAATTACCCGAGCCAAATATAAGCGGGTTTCAACTTGTATGGTCGGGTCGGAACCGAAAGTCATTGGGTACGGGTAAAAATCGGGTTGGGTAAGGTGATCGGGTTGGCGGGTCGACCCGCGTCCATGTACACCGCTAACGAAAATAAATTAGAATAAGCCTTCGGATGATGAAAGTGACTTAAATGTTAATCCAATGACACAAACCTACTTTTTGGATGAACAACATTGGCTAAGAATGAAAATGGATTTGTGTAAGCGTTGGGACAACGAAAATGACCTAAATGTTAATCAAATGACACAAACGTACTTATTGGATGAACTATAAGGGCTAAGAATGAAAATGGATTAACATAAAGCCTTGGGATGACAAAAATGACCTAAATGTTAATCCAATTACACAAACGCACTTATTGGATCAACTACATTGGCTAATAACAAAAGTGGATTATAATAAGCCGAATGATGACAAAAATGACCGAAATGTTAACCCAATGACACAAACGCACCATTTGGAAGAAATATATTGGTTACGAACGAAAATGGATAAGAATTAGTCGAGTGATGACAAAAATGACGTAGATGTTAATCAAATGAAACAAACACACTTATTGGATGAACTTCATTGCCTGAGAATAAAAATGGATTAGAATAAGCCTTGGGATGACGAAAATGACCTAAATGTTAATCCGATGACACGAACGCAAGTATTGGATGAACTACAATAGATAATAACAAAAATGGATTTTAGTAAGCCTTGGGATGACAAAAATGAATTAATTGTTAATAAAATGACACAAACATACTTATTGCATGAACTACAATGGCAAAGATTGAAAATGGATAAATATTAGCCATGGGATGACGATAATGACCTAAATGGTAATCCAATCACATAACCATACTTATTGGATGAACTACATTGACTAAGAACGAAAATGGATTTGAGTAATCCAGGGGATGACAAAAATGACCTAAATGTTAATCTAATAACACAATTGTACTTTTTGGAGGAACGATAATGGCTAAGAAAAAAATGGATTAGAATAATCCTTGGGATGAAGTATTGACCTAAATGTTAACCGAACGACACAAACGCACTTATTGGATGAACTACATTAGATAAGAACGAAAATGGATTTTAGTAAGCCTTGGGATGATGAAAAGGACCTAAATGATAATCCAATGACATAAAACTCACTTATTGGATGAACTATATTGGTTAAGAACTAACATGGATAAGAATTAGTCGAGTGGTGACGAAAATGATGTAGATGTTCATTCAATGACCCAAACACACTTATTTGATGAACTTCATTGCTGAGAACAAAAATGCATTAGAATAAGCCTTAGGATGACGAAAATGACGTTAATGTTAATCCAATGCCTTGGGATGACGAAAATGATCTAATTGTTAATCAAATGACCCAAACGCACATATTGGAATAAGTCGATTGAGGACAAAAATGACCTAAATGTTAATCTGATAAATTCAACACACTTATTGGATAAACTATATTGGCTAACAACGAAGATGGATTAGAATAATCCGAGTGAAGATGCAAATGACGAAGATATTAATCCAATGACACAAACGCGTGCGTTGGATGAACTACATTGCCAACGAAAGTGGAATAGAATAAGCCCTGGGATGATGAAAATGACCAAAATGTTAATCCAATGACACAAACGCACTTATTGGACGAACTACATTGACTAAGAACAAAAATGAATTTGAGTAAGCCTTGGGATGACAAAAATGACCTAAATGTTAATCCAATAACACAAACCTACTTTTTGGATGAACGACATTGGCTAAGAACAAAAATGGATTAGAATAACCCTTGGGATGATGAAAGTGACCTAAATGTGAATCCAATGACACAAACACATAATTGGATGAACTGCATTAGATAAGAATGAAAATGGACTTGAGTAAGCCTTGGGATGGCGAAAATGACCTAAACGATAATCCAATGACACAAACACACTTAATGGGTGAACTATATTGGTTAACAACAAAAATGGATTTGAATAAGCCGAGTGATGACGAAAATGACGTAGATGTTAATCCAATGACACAGACGCCGTTATTGTGTGAACTATATTCGGTCAGAACGAAAATGGATTAGAATAAGCCGAGTGATGATGAAAATGACCGAAATGTTAATCCAATGATACAAACTCACTGATTGGTTAAGAATGAAAATGGATTAGAATAAGCAGAGTGATGACGAAAATTACGTAGATGTTAATCCAATGCACAAACGCATTTATTGGATTAACTACATTGGTGTAGAACGAAAATGGATTAGAATTGGCCTTGGGATGACGAAAATCACAAAGACGTTAATCCAATTAAACAAACGCATAAATGTTAATCCAATGACACAGATGCACTTATTGGATGAACTACATTGGTTAAGAACAAAAATGAATTAGAATAAGCTGAGTGTTGAAGAAAATGACATAGACGTTAATCAAATTAAACAAACGCACTTATTGGATGAAGTACATTGGTTAGGAACGAATAATGATTAGAATAAGCCTTAGGATGTCGAAAATGACCTTTATGTTAATCCAATGACACGACCGCACTTATTATATAAACTATATTGGTTAAGAACGAAAATGGAAATAACATAGATGTTCATCAAACCACAAACGCACTTATTGGATGAACTACATTGGTTGGAAACGAAAATGGATTAGAATAAGCCATGGGATGAAGAAAACGAGCTAAATGTTAATCCAATGACACAAACATACTTATTGGATGAACTACATTGGCTTAGAAAGAAAATAGATTTGAGTAAGCCTTGTGATAACGAAAATGACCTCTATGTTAATCCAATGACACAAACGTACTTATTGGATGAACTAACATGGCTAAGAATGAAAATGGATTAACATAAGCCTTGACGGAAATGACCTTAATGTTAATCTAATTACACAAATGCACTTATTTGATGTAGTGCATTGGCTAATAACGAAAATGGATTAGAATAAGCCGAGTGATGACGAAAATGATGTAGATGTTAATCCAATGACACAAACACATTTATTGGATGAACTACATTGGCTAAGAAAAAAAATGGATTTGAGTAGGCCTTGGGATAACGAAAATGACCTGCATGTTAATCCAATTACACAAATGTACTTGTTGGAGACAAGTTGGTTCTTCCAATTAACGTTGTGATGTTAACAAAAGTATTTTATGAAGATAACATATATTACTTCGAAGAAGAATTCAAAAAACCAGAGGATGACATCACCAGAAGTAGAAATCAGAGGATGAAGTCACCGTATGATGTCATTAGAAGATGACGTCACCAGAAGCAGAAAATAGAGGATGACGTAAATGATACCAGAGCATACCAAAAGATGTCACCAGAAGAAACAATCAACTTTTATGTCACCAGAGAAATTCAGTGCAACAAAATAGTGCAAGAATCAGTGCAGCAATCAGCTTTCTAGAAGCAACTTTTCAGAGTTGCAAACCCTTGTAATCGAACCCGATAATGGTGTTGATTCCTGCTTCAATTTGGGGTTGTCACATTGCTAGGAGAAGACTTGACTTGTAGAGTCAAGGTGTTGTTATCGTTCCTCAAAAGTCTGGGGTTGTCAGGCTGTTTGAGAAGACTTGGCTTGTAGAGTCAGGCTGTTTGAGAAGACTTCCACTTATTGGATGAACAACATTGCTTGATCACAGGGATTGACGAAAATGACATAAATGTTAATCCAATGACATAAACGCACTTCTTGGATGAATTATATTGGTTAAGAACGAAAATGGATTAGAATAGGCCGAGTGATGAAGAAAATGACCGTTGTTAATCCAATGACACAAATGCACTTATTTGATAAACAACATTGCTTGACAATGAAAATGGATTAGAATAAGTTTTGCTATGACGAAAATGACTTAATGTTAATCCAATGTCACAAACGCACTTATTGGATGAACTATATTGGTTAAGAACGTAAATGGATTAGAATAAGCTGAGTGATGACGAAAATTACGGCGATATTAATCCAATGACACAAACGCACGTATTGGATGAACTACATTGCGTAAGAACGAAAATGGATTAGAATAAGCCTTGGGTTGACGAAAATGACCTAAATGTTTATCCAATTACACAAACGCACTTATTGGATGAACTACATTGACTAAGAACGAAAATGGATTTGAGTAGCCATGGGATGACAAAAATTACCTAAATGTTAATCTAATGACACAAATGCATTTATTGGATTGACTACATTGCTGTAGAACGAAAATGGATAACAATAGGCCTTAGGATAACGAAAATGACCTAAATGTTATTCTAATAACACAAACGCACTTATTGGATGAAATGCAGTGGCTAAGAAAGAAAATGGACTAGAATAAGCCAAGTGTTGACGAAAATGACCTAAATGTTAATCCAAAGACACAAACGCACTTATTGGATAAACTACATTGGTTAGGAACGAACATGGATTAGAATAAGCCTTGGGAAGAGGAAAATGACCTAAATGTTAATCCAATGA
Source organism: Cicer cuneatum (assembly GCA_037974295.1). NCBI lineage: Eukaryota > Viridiplantae > Streptophyta > Magnoliopsida > Fabales > Fabaceae > Cicer > Cicer cuneatum. The sequence continues at coordinate 38,491,424 of JBBPBO010001984.1, read as the reverse complement.
CACAAACACACTTATTCGATGAACTACAATGGCTAAGATAGAAAACAGATTAGAATAAGCCGAGTGTTGACCAAAATAACATAAATATTAATCCAACGACCTAAACACACATATTTGATAAAACTACATTCCTTAAGATAAAAAATGGATTAGAGTAAGCCTTGGGATGATGAAAATGACCTAAATGTTAATGCAATGACACAAACACACTTATTGGGTGAACTATATGGGTTATGAATGAAAATGGATTAGAATAAGCCGAGTGATGACGGAAATAATTTAGATGTTAATCCAACGACACAAACGCACTTATTGGATGAACTACATTTCCTAAGAACGAAAATTGATTAGAATAAGCCTAGGGATGACGAAAATGACCTAATTGTTAAGGCAATGACACAAACGCACCTATTGGATGAACTACATTGGCTAAGAAAGAAAATGGATTTGAGTAAGCCTTGGGATGATGAAAATGACCTGAATGTTAATCCAATGACACAAATGCACTTATTGGGTGAACTATATTGGTTAAGAACGAAAATGGATTAGAACAAGTCGAGTAATGACGAAATGACCAAGATGTTAATCCAATGACATAAACTCACTTATTTGATGAACCACTTTGCCTGATAACTAAAATTGATTAGAATTAGACGAGTGATGATGAATGACACAAACGAACTTATGGAATGAATTACAATTGTTAAGAACTAAAATGGATCAGAATAAGCCGAGTAAAGATGAAAATGACCTAAATGTTAATCAAACCACACAAACTCACTTATTGGAAGAACTATATTGGATAAGAACGAAAATCGATTAGAATAGGCCGAGTGATGACAAAAATGACGTAGATGTTAATCTAATGACACAAATGCACTTATGTAACGAACTACATTGCTTCACCATGAAAATGGATTAAAATATGCTTTGCGATGACGAAAACGACCTAAATGTTAATCCAATGTCATAAACGCACTTATTCGATGATCTATACTGGTTAAGAATGAAGATGTATTAGAATAAGTTGAGAGATGATGAAAGTGACGTCGATGTTAATCCAATGACACAAACGCACGTATTGGATGAACTACATTGCCTAAGAACGAAAATGGATTAGAATAAGCCTTGGGATGACGAAAATAATCTAAATGTTAATCGAATGACACAAACGCACTTATAAGACAAACTACATTGATTAAGAACGAAAATGGATTTGTGTAAGCCTTTGGATGACAAAAATTACCTAAATGTTAATCCAATGACACAAATGCATTTATTGGATAGACTACATTGGTGTAGAATGAAAATGGATTAGAATAGGCCTTGGGATTACGAAAATGACCTAAATGTTAAACCAATGACACAAACGCACTTATTTGATGAACTGCATTGGGTAGGAACGAACATGGAATAGAATAAGCCTTGGGATGACGAAAATGACCTAAATGTTAATCCAATGACACAAACGCACTTATTGGATGAACTACATTGACTAAGAACGAAAATGGATTTTACTAAGCTTTGGGATGACAAAAATGATCTAAATGTAAATCCAATAAACGTACTTATTGGATGAATTACAATGTCTATGAGCGACAATGGAATAGAATAGGCCGAGGGATGACGAATATAACGTAGATGTTAATCCAATGACACAAACGCACTTAATGGATGAAATGTTGGAACCAAGTTGGTTCTAAATACTTAGGATTTTGATGCTTACAAATGTACTCAATGTAAACTTATTTTGTACTTTGAATTATTAAGTTAAATGCCCCAGAAACTGAAGGAAACAGAAGCAGAGATCAAAGGAAAATGAATTCTGAAATTTCCAGAAGATGTTCCAGGATGTCAAAACATCACCAGAGGATATGTTTAGTGGTCCAGAACAGAAGGAAGAAAATTCATAATGAAACATGGATCATACCATTGGAAAGCCTGCCAGAAGGAGAGTTGTTTCAGACAAACAGGAGTCAAATATCAATTTTATTCTAGAAGTTATTCTGACCAGAAGATGGCCTGGCAGTGAAAAATTACACAGTCCAGACTTGTTCCAGACTTGAGCAGAAGGTATGTTTATGAGTCCAGAACAAGAGGATCAATTCAGATTTGGCCCAAATCATAAGATAGCATGATTCAGGGCATGAAACTAAGTCCAGACCAAAAGAAATGAGTTCCAGAATCAATCCAGACCTAGTCCAAAATTAAAGGTAAAATGTCCAGACTGAAATATTTTTTGCTCAAGTTAATTTCAGTTTGTTCCAGACCAATGTCTAGAATCTGTCTAGATCAGAGTAAATATTTCCAGATCAATGGTTCAGAAATAATTATTTGGTCCAGTGATGGTCCATTTCAGAAAATGAGACCATGGCCCAGTGGTGGCCGAAATCAGAGGGTTAGTATGTGTGGTCCAGGAATGGCCGAAATCAGAGGATCACAGAATATCAAATAGGCTGGTCCAGATGTGGACTATCGCATTAAGATCCAATGGTGCATATTTGATCATGAGGATTAAAGAATTTGAGAAAAATGCTCAAAACAGAAGCGCAGCAAAATGCTCAAAACAGAAGCGGAGCAAAATGTTCAAAACAGATCAGTGAGCAATAGGCTCAAAACAGAATCTGAGCAAACTACTCCAGAATATTTTCAAAACAAATTAATCTAAATATACTACAGAAGTAAAGCATCAGTGAAGTTCTAAAGTTCAACTATAAATAGAGACTTAATGCTGAAGAATATAGAATCGAAAATCACAAAAGAGTCATACACTTCCAAAGCAAACACTCTCAATTTTCATATAAGTCAATTGTGAGTTCCAGCTTTCAAGAAGCAAGTACTCGTGTTATTTCCCTTCCACTGTGTCAAATCTAAGTTGTTGAAGTAGAGTCTACAATCTGAGGGAGTCAGTAGAGGTAGCAGGTTACTTGGCAATTAGATTCATAGTGTTGTGATTTCTTCTACAATCTGGGATTGTCAGATTGGCTGAAGACAGGAGTTGCATTCCTCAAAGCAGTCTAGGATTGTTAGACTGTTTGAGAAGACTGACTTGGAGGGTCAGTATAAAGGTTGTAATTCAAGGTTTGAATTAGTGAAATCCTTCAAGGTGAAGGGACTGGACGTAGCCTCGTTAACGGTGAACCAGTATAAAAACTGTGAGTTTTATTTTTTTCTTTTATCCGCTGTTAACTCTGTTTTTAATTATACATCAAGTTTTGTTTTAAAAGTATAAAAACAGGAAAAATATTCAACTTAAGTCAAAAACAATTCAACTCCCCCTTCTCGTGTTTGCACCTTCATGAAATACATTGCCTGAGAACGAAAAAGGATTAGAATAACCCTAGGTATTATGAAAATGAACTAAATTTTAAGCCAATGACCCAAACGCACCTATTGGATGAACTACATGGCTAAGAACGAAAATGGATTTGAGTAAACCTTGGGATGAGGAAAATGACCTAAATGTTAATCCAATGACACAAATGCACTTATTGGGTGAACTATATTGGTTTAGAACGAAAAGGGATTAGAACAAGTCGAGTAATGACGAAATGACCTAGATGTTAATTCAATAGCACAAACGCACTTATTGGATGAACCACATTGCCTGAGAATGAAAATGGATTAGAATAAGCCGAGTGATGATGAAACGACCTAATAGTTAATCCAACGACAAAAACAGACTTATGGGATGAATTACAATTGTTTAGAACAAAAATGGATCAGAATAAGCTGAGTGAGGAAGAAAATAACCTAAATGTCGATCCAATGACACAAATGCACTTATTGGTAGAACGATATTGGTTAAGAACAAAAATGGATTAGAATAAGCTGACTGATGACCAAAATGACATAGATGTTATTCCAATTACTAAAACGTACTTACTGGATGAACTGCATTGCCTAAGAAAGAAAATGGATTCAAAGAACCCTTGGGATGACGAAAATAACCTAAATGTTACGCCAATGACACAAACACACTTATTGGATTAACTACATTGCCTGAAAAAGAAAATGGATTAGAATAACCCTTAGGATGATGTAAATAACCTAAATGTTACGCCAATGACAATAAACGCACCTATTGGATGAACTACATCCGTTAATAACAAAAAGAGATTTGAATAAGCCATGGGATGCACAAAATGACCGAAACGTTTATCCAATGACACAAACATACTTTTTGGACGAACATCATTCGTTAAGAACGAAAAGGGATTGTAATAAGCCTTGGGATGCACAAAATGACCTAAATGTTTATCCATTGACACAAATGCACTTATTGAATGAACTACATTGGTTAAGAATGAAAAAGGGATTAGAATAAGTCTTAGGATGCACAAAATGACCTAAATGTTAATCCAATGATAGAAATGCACTTATTGGATGAATTACATTCATTAAGAACGAAAAGTGATTTGAATAAACATTGGGATGCACAAATAGACTTAAATGATAATCCAATGACAAAAATGCACTTAATGGATGAATAATATTGGTTAAGAACGAAAATGGATTAGAATAAGCCTTGGGATGTTCAAAATGACTTAAATGATAATCCAATGACACAAACGCACTTATTGGACAAACTACATTCCTTAAAAAGACAAAGGGTTTAGAATAATCCTTGGGACGCACAAAATCAACTAAATGTTAATCCAATGACACAAACGCAGTTTTTGGATGAACTATTGGTTAAGAACCAAAAGGGATTAAAATAATCCTTGGGATGCACAAAATGATGTAAATCTTAATCCAATGACACGAACTCTCTTATTGGATGAATTACATTTGTTAATAACAAAAAGCAATTTGAACGAGGCTTGGGATGCACATAATAACCTAAATGTAAATCCAATTACCGAAACACACTTATTGGATGAACTTTATTCGTTCAGAACGAAAAGGGATTTGACTATGCCATAGGATGCCCAAAATGACCAAAATGTTAATCCAATGACACAAACGCACTTATTGGATGAACTACATAGGTTAAGAACGAAAATAGATTAGAATAAGGCTTGCGTTTTACAAAATGACCTAAATGTTAATTCAATGACACAAACGTATTTACTGGATGAACTTCGTTAGTTAAGAACGAAAAATGGATTAGAATAAGCCTTGGGATTCACAAAATGACTTAAATGTTAATCCAATGACACAAACATCCTTATTCGATGAACTACATTGGTTAAGAACGAAAAGGGATTAAAACAAGCCTTGGCATGCACAAAATACCCAAAATGTTAATCCAAGGACACAAATGCACTTATTGGAAGAACTTCATTGGTTAAGAACGAAAATCGATTAGAATAAGCCTTGGGATGTACAAAATGCTGTAAATGTTTAAATAGTGACACAAACTCACTTATTGGATGAACTACATTCCTTAAGAACAACAAGTGATTCGAATAGGCCTTGGGATGCGCAAAATGACCTAAATAATAATCCAATGACACAAACACACTTATTCAATGAACTACATTCGTTAAAAACGAAAAGGGATTAAAATAAGCCTTGAGATGCACAAAATGACCTAAATGATAAACCAATTATACAAAGCACTTATTGGATGAACTACAATCATTACGAACGAAAAGGGATTTGATTAAGCCATGGCATACAAAAAAAGACCAAAATGTTAATCCAATGACACAAACGCACTAATTGAATGATCTTTATTCGTGAAGAACGAAAAGGGATTTCAATAAGCCATGGGATGCCCAAAATAACCAAAATGTTAATCCAATGACATAAACGCACTTATTGGATGAACTACATAGGTTATGAACGAAAATAGATTAGAATAAGCCTTGGGTTGCACAAAAAGCCCTAAATGTTAATTCATTGACACAAAACGAACTTATTGGATGAACTACATTGGTTAAGAACGAAAAATGGATTAGAATAAGCCTTAGGATACACAAAATGACCAAAATGTGAATCGAATGATAAAAATGCACTAATTGGATGAACTTAATTGGTTAAGAACGAAATGGATTAGAATAAGCCTTGGGATGCACAAAATGACGTAAATTTTAATTCAAAGACACAAAGGCACTTATAGGATGAACTACATTAGTTAATAATGAAAACCCATTTGAATAAGCCTTGGGATGCACAAAATGTCCTAAATGTTAATCTAATGATACAAACACAATTTTTGGATGAAATTCATTCATTAAGAATGAAAAGGGAATTGAATAAGCCTAGGGATGCATAAAATGACTTAAATGTTAATCCAATGACACAAACGCACTTATTGGATGAACTACATTTAATAAGAACAAAAACGGATTAGAATAAGCCTTGGGATGCACATAATTACCTAAATGTTAATCCCATGACACAAACGCACTTATTAGATGAAATTCATTCCTTCAGAACAAAAAATGATTAGAAAAATCCTTGGTATGCATAAAATGATCCAAATGTTAATCCAATGACACAAATGCACTTATTGGATGAACTACATTGGTTAATAACGGAAAGGTATTTGAATAAGCCTTGGGGTGCACAAAATGACCTAAATGTTAATCCAATGACACAAACGCTGTTTTTGGACGAACTATATTGGTTAAGAAGAAAAAGGGATTAGAATAAGCCTTCAAATGCACAAAATGATATAAATCTTAATACAATGACACAAACTCACTTATTGAATAAATTACATTCGTTAATAATAAAAAGGGATTTGAATAAGGCTTGGGATGCACAAAATGACTTAAATGTTCATTCAATGACACAAATGCACTTATTGGATGAAGAACATTGATTAATAATAAACAGGGATTTGAATAAGCATGGTGATACACAAAATAACCTAAATTTTAATCCAATGAGAGAAACGCACTTATTGGATGAAATTTATTCGTTACAAATGAAAAGGGATTTCAATAAGCCATAGGCTGCCCAAAATGTCCTAAATGTTAATCCAATGACACAAACGCACTTATTGGATGAACTACAATTGTTACGAACAAAATAAGCCTTTGATGCACACAATGACCTAATTGTTAATCCAATGACACAAACGCACTTATTGAAAAAATTCCTCAAGAACGAAAAATGATTATAATAAGCCTTGGTATGCAAAAAATGACCAAAATGTTAATCCAACGACACAAACCCAGTTATTTGATCAACTACATTTGTTAATAAAGAAAACGGATTTGAATATGTCTTGGAGTGCACAAAATGACCTAAATGTTAATCCAATGACACATACGCCATTTTTGGCAAACTTCATTGGTTAAGAACAAAAAGGGATTAGAATACGCCACTTAATTCACAAAATGACGTAAATTATAATCTAAGGTCACAAACACACATAATGGATGAACTACATAGGTTAATAACAAAAATAGATTAGAATAAGCCTTGGGTTGCACAAAATGACTTAAATGTTAATCCAATGACACAAACGCACTTATTGGATGAATTACATAGGTTATGAACGAAAATAGATTAGAATAAGCCTTGGGTTGCACAAAATGACCTAAATGTTAATAGATTGACACAAACAAACTTATTGGATGAACTCCATTTCTTAAGAACATATAGGGATTTGAATAAGCATTCGGATGCCCAAAATGACCTAAATGATAATCAATGACACAAACGCACTTATTAAATGAACTTTATTCGTTAACAACAAAAAGGGATTAGAATAAGTCTTGGGATGCAGAAAATGACGTAAATCTTAATCTAAGGACACAAACGCACTTATTGGATGAACTACGTAGGTTAAGAGCAAAAATAGATTAGAATTAGCCTTGGGTTGCACAAAGCGACCAAAATGTTAATCGAATGACACAAATGCACTTATTGGAAGAACTACATTCGTTAAGAACAAAAAGGTATTTGAATAAGCCATGGGATTCACAAAATGACCGAAATGTTTATCCAATGACACAAATGCACTAATTGGATGAACTACAATGCTTATGAAGGAAAAAGGATTAGAATAAGCCTTGGGATGCACAAAATGACGTCAATGTTAACCCAATTACACAAACACACTTATTGGATGAACTACATTCCTTAAGAACGAAAGGTGATTAGAATAAGCCTTGGGATTAACAAAATGACATAAATCTTAATCAAATGAAACAAACGCATTTATCGGATGAACTACATTGGTTAAGAACGAAAATGGATTATAACAAGACTTGGGATGCACAAAATGACGTAAATGTTAATTAATGACACAAACGCACTTATTGGATGAACTACATTCCTTAAAAACGAAAAATGATCTAAATAACACTTGGGATGCATAAAAGGACGTAAATGTTAATCCAATGACACAAACGCAATTATTGGATGAACTACATTCCTTAAGAACGAAAAGTGATTAGAATAAGCCTTGGGATTAACAAAATGACATAAATCTTAATCCAATGAAACAAACGCATTTATCGGATGAACTACATTGGTTAAGAACGAAAATGGATTAAAATATGACTTGGGATGCACAAAATGGCATAAATGTTAATCCAATGACACAAACGCGATTATTGGATTAACTACATTCCTTACGCACGAAAAGTGATTAGAATAACCCTTGGGATGCCAAAAATGATGTATATGTTATTCCAATGACACAAACACACTTATTGGATGAACTACATTCCTTATGAACGGAAAGTGCCTTGAATAAGCCTTGGGATGCACAATGTAACACCCCGAGTTTAAAACACAGCGCGAGTGTATTTTTTTTTCAATAAATAATTAAAATGAGTTTTCCAAAATTAATGTCAAGGGAATTAAAATAAAATTTTCGTCAGTTCATTTCAAAAGAGAACACCCGGCCTGTGGCCACTAAACAGTATCAGAGTGCGGAAAATACAGCGGAAAAGTCATACATTAATTCCCAAAATAAATTACATTTCCCAAAACTCAAGACCCTATACAAAAGTCTAGTCTGATCATGCACTAAGCTACAGTAGCACGGTCTCCACCGTATCCTCTATAAGTGTCGTCTTCAGCCAACCGTCCGTCCTTCTGCGTTGTCCACGGATACTCCATACGTAATGATTAGGGGAAACTAACGACGTTTTTGTCGTTAGTGTATCCGTCGGTAGGATGGGTTCGGGTAACATCTGAGGGCAAAGCCCAATTTCCACAATATAATGGCATGGGTCACCGACTGAAATTAAAAAATAATCACATAGCAGATATTTCACAGCAACAATTATATCCATGGTATAACATATGATGATGAGGAAAATAATAATGCTCATTTGAAATTTAATGACATATATGCCTTTTCAAAAACAGCAGCCAATTATTATGAAATATGTGGTAAGTACAAACAACACCTCAGCAAATCACAATCATTAAATCAAAAATTCAGATTTTGCACAGTACTCAGACACCATTCAGCAATTTCCAACCATTCATCATATAATCAAACGTGACCCACCGGTCAATCCCTCAATGCAATATGTATATGCTCATGTATACAATTTTCTTGGAATCACCACGGTGCAGTCGCTCAACAGACCAGCACAATATGTTTGACTTTAACGGCCGTCAAGACCAAGGTGTAATCGCTCAACAGATCAGCACCTAGTGCAGTCGCTCAACAGACCAGCACTCGTGCAGTCGCTCAACAGACTTGCACTCGTGCAGTCGCTCAACAGACCAGCACTCGTGCAGTCGCTCAACAGACCAGCACTCGTGCAGTCGCTCAACAGACCAGCACGTTTGACATTTACCAAGGTACAATCGCTCAACAGATCAGTACCTAGTGCAGTCGCTCAACAGACCAGCACTCGTGCAATCGCTCAACAGATCAGCACGTGGCTGCGTATTTTAGGGTACAGACGCTCAACAGTCCAGTACCAGTGCAGTCGCTCAACAGACCAACACCTATATACCAAAGTACAATCGCTCAACAGATCAGTACTTAGTGCAGTCGCTCAACAGACCAGCACTCGTGCAATCGCTCAAGAGATCAGCATGTGGTTAAGCATTACTCTGTGGCCCATCGCGGGTACCACTTGACTATGCAATGCATGAATATGCAATGTTTCACTTCTCTGGAAACAGTATGCAAAATCAGAAAATTCATGCCTTTCCATCATGTTTAAAATATCTCAGCACAATCAGGATTATCATCATCACAAACATGACTAATCAGTGTTTAAAACTGGGATTTCTGGAATTTTACGAATCTGTATTCGAATACAGCTTCTCTGTATTCGAATATAGAAGCCAAAAACAGTGCAGAATCACACCCTGTATTCGAATACAGCCCTCTGGTATTCGAATACAGAGGCAGTCTCAATGCACACAACAACATCTTTTACTACATCAGTAAAGTCTCAAAAAAACTTCATCACCACAACTTCAAAATATCACCAAAAGTTCCATTTTAATTCACCACAACATTCCCAATATCCCCCAAACACTCAGGGTTTACAAACACTCTTAAAAACTTGGAATTTCTGAAAACTCGAATATGTATTCGAATACAGACCCCTTGTATTCGAATACAGAAGCATGAAACTGCAATTTTAACATTATGTATTCGAATACAGCATGCCTGTAGTCGAATACAGAAAACAAAACCTTGAAAAATTCAACATTTTCTCCCAGATCATTAATGGTTTTCAATACTTCATCCTCTCCTCTTCAAAAATATTTCAAGAACTCCATTTAAAATCACTTTAACCCTTCTCAAGGTTTCCCAACACTTTTAAAATTCACAAGGTAAAGTTTAAAACTTGATTTTCTGGAAAACACGAATCTGTATTCGAATACAGCTTCCATGTATTCGAAAACAGAAGCTAAAGACTGAGCTTCTGGAAAAAATATGAATCTGTATTCGGATACAGATCCATTGTATTCGAATACAGAAGCTGAAACTAGTGGAAATCTGCATTTTGTATTCGAATACAGCATGCCTGTAGTCAAAAACAGATGCGAATATGGTGTTAAAATCCCACTTCTGTATTCGAATACAACATGGTCGTAGTCGAATACAGATGCGAATATGGTGTTAAAATCCTTCCTCTGTATTCGAATACAAGTTTGAAAACTTAAGTAAAACAGAAACTTGACAGGTTGTAGTCGAATACACACATGTTGTATTCAAATACACCTTCGAAAACCAGTGAAATTTTCCTGAGATTTAAACCCTTTTCAAACTGTTTTCTTTTAAAAACAAACAACCAAACATTAAAACAGATTCAACACTTTTTCCAGACAATACTTTCCTCATTAAAATCCCTTTTCTTTTGAAATCATCAACATCACCAGAATCATTCACAACAGAAATAGAATCAGACTCATCAACACCAAATCATCCAGAAACAGAAACAGAATGATCAATCATCAGAACATCACACAACATTTCAGCTTTCTCAATATCAGAATAACATGCAAGCATTTCAGCTCTCACAACTCATCAGAATAACATGCAAGCTTTGTAGCTTTTACCACACATCAGAATAACATGCAAGCATTTCAGCTTTCACAACACATCAGAATAACATGCAAGCATTACAGCTTTCACAACACATCAGAATAACATGCAAGCTTTTCAGCTTTCACCACACATCAGAATAACATGCAAGCATTTCCGCTTTCACAACACATCAGAATAACATGCAAGCATTACAGAGCAGCAAAACACCACCAGAATGCATTTTTTTGCATTTCAAAACCATTTTCAAAACAGTTTTATGAACATGCATTTTAATTATGTTTAAAATAACATACAAGACATTTTTCCACTTTCCAATATAAACAACACAACTTTTAGTGCATTCAGCCCAAACAGCAATCATCATAGAGCTTATAAAACATCAAAAAAATGCATTTTTCATTTCTTTCAAGCAACAGGCAAACCAGTTTCAAAACAGTAATGAAAACACTAGTAATGCCATGAAAGTTATGAACTTACAGCCCTAATGCAACTAGAAAATGGAAGGTGCCCTTACCCTTGTTGTGTGTTCTGCTGTTTCTCTCGTTTCTGCTGTGGTTCCCGTTTTTGCGCCAAAAACCGGTAAAATTGTAGCATGCGTTTGCTGCTACGATACTGGGTTCTTTAGCTCCGTAACGGTATGGGGAATAACTTTTGTATTGGGGTTTTGGTGTTTCAGTGCTTGGATGTCCAAGTAATGGCACTTTGAAGAGTTTTCACTTTTCTTCTTTGTAATCGTGACTGGAATGGAGGAAGGCAGAAAACAGCAAACAGAATGGGAGGGAAAGAGGTACTGTTACATGCAGTATGGGCAGTGAGGAAAGAGGGATGGTGTTCTGATTTCACCATCCTTCTCACTCCTATTTATAGGCTTTTGTGGTGCCACCTCACCCAAAAATAATGTTAAAATAATGCTGGATCCTTTAGCACTTAATTGTCTTGCAATTAGCCATTAATCCTCAATTAACTGCCCGATTAATTTAATTACTCGTAATTAAATTAATTTAATCTTCATCCAATAATTTTTATTCATCCTCCAAAATAAATATTTATATATATATACATATATTTACTCAAAACATACATATATTAAATATATTACAAATATCTCCAAATACACTTAAAATTAATTCCATAATTTTAATTAAAAATTAAGGGTCTTACATTACTACCCCCCTTAAATTAGTTTCGTCCTCGAAACTACATATCAATAAACAACTGAGGATATTGTTCCCTCATCTTGCTCTCCAGTTCCCAAGTCGCGTCTCTAGTAGTTGGATTCCAAATCACTTTGACTAGTGGGACTTCCTTGTTGCTCAGCTGTTTAATCTTCTTGTCTTCAATCCTTAGGAAATACTTCAAATGACAGGTTGTCCTTCAGCTGAATTGTATCTGGTTCAATTACATGTGACGGGTCTGCAATGTATTTCTTTAACTGCGACACATGAAATACGTCATGAATATTGGACAGTATTGGAGGTAAAGCAATCTGATAGGCCAATGGTCCAATACGTGCAGTAATCTGGTAAGGTCCAATATATTTCGGAGTTAACTTTCTTGACTTAATAGCTCTGCCAACACCAGTTGTAGGCGTAACCCTTAGAAATACATGATCACCCTGCTCGAATTCCAAAGGTCTGCGACGCTAGTACGCGTAACTCTTCTGACGATCTTGCGAAGCCTTCATTTTCTCTTGTATCCTCTTGATTTTCTCGGTGGTCTGTTCCACCATGTCAGGTCCAACAATCATGTTCTCTCCGTCCTTATACCAGCATAAAGGCGTCTGACACTTGCGTCCATATAAAGCCTCATAGGGTGCCATTCCAATACTTGTGTGAAAACTGTTGTTGTAAGTGAACTCAATCAATGGCAGCATCTCATCCCAGTTCCCTCTGTCATCCAACACACATGCTCTCAATAGATCTTCCAAGGACTGATTTGTTCTCTCAGTCTGTCCATCTGTTTGTGAATGGTAGGCTGAACTCAATTTCAGTTTCATTCCCAAGACTTCATGCAGTGTTCCCCAAAAATGAGATGTAAACTTTGGGTCACGGTCCAATACTATACTCGATGGCACTCCATGTAACCTCACAATCTCAGCGATGTAGATCTCTGTCAGCTTATCTACTTTATAAGTGGTCCTTACCGGTAGGAAATGTGCGGACTTCGTCAATCGATCCACTATTACCCAAATAGAATCATTCTTTTTCCTTGTCTTGGGCAGTCCTGTTATGAAATCTATGGAAATGTTGTCCCACTTCCATTCCGGTATGTCCAAAGGTTGCAGCATTCCAGCAGGTCGTTCATGTTCCACTTTTGCTTTCTAACAAGTCAAACAAGCTGATATATATTCTGCCACATCCCTCTTCATTCCTAGCCACCAGAAATTCTGTCTTATGTCCTGGTACATCTTGGTCGCTCCAGGATGAATACTCAACTTACTCTTATGAGCTTCTTCCAAAATCGCTCTTCTCATTTCTGCAACTTCCGGTACACAAACTCTTCCATTACATCTCAGAATATTATCTGTGCCGACGCCGAACTCAGTTGTCTGTCCTTGCGCTATCAGATTCCTCTTTTCTTGGATCAATGCGTCATCTTGCAAGTTTGCAATCTCCTCCAATAACCCACTCGAAATTGTTATCATTCCACACTTTAACATTCCTAGTGCAAACTTTACGTCCAAATGTAGATCTCTAAATGCTTCCTGCAACTCCTGTTGTCTGGCCATTATCATTGAAGATACTGACACGCTCTTCCGAGTCAATGCGTCAGCCACTACATTGGCTATTCCAGGTAAAACTGTAAAACCGGTAAAACAGTAGCCTGCGTTTGCTGCTACGAAACTGGGTTCTTTAGCTCCGTAACGGTATGGGGAATAACTTTTGTATTGGGGTTTTGGTGTTTCAGTGCTTGGATGTCCAAGTAATGGCACTTTGAAGAGTTTCCTCTTTTCTTCTTTGTAATCGTGACTAGAATGGAGGAAGGTAGAAAACAGCAAACAGAATGGGAAGGAAAGGGGTACTGTTACATGCAGTATGGGCAGTGAGGAAAGAGGGATGGTGTTCTGATTTCACCATCCTTCTCACTCCTATTTATAGGCTTGTGTGGTGCCACCTCACCCAAAAATAATGTTAAAATAATGCTGGATCCTTCAACACTTAATTGTCTTGCAATTAGCCATTAATCCTCAATTAACTGCCCGATTAATTTAATTACTCGTAATTAAATTAATTTAATCTTCATCCAATAATTTTTATTCATCCTCCAAAATAAATATTTATATATATATACATATATTTACTCAAAACATACATATATTAAATATATTACAAATATCTCCAAATACACTTAAAATTAATTCCATAATTTTAATTAAAAATTAAGGGTCTTACATTACTACCCCCCTTAAATTAGTTTCGTCCTCGAAACTACATATCAATAAACAACTGAGGATATTGTTCCCTCATCTTGCTCTCCAGTTCCCAAGTCGCGTCTCTAGTAGTTGGATTCCAAATCACTTTGACTAGTGGGACTTCCTTGTTGCTCAGCTGTTTAATCTTCTTGTCTTCAATCCTTAGGAAATACTTCAAATGACAGGTTGTCCTTCAGCTGAATTGTATCTGGTTCAATTACATGTGACGGGTCTGCAATGTATTTCTTTAACTGCGACACATGAAATACGTCATGAATATTGGACAGTATTGGAGGTAAAGCAATCTGATAGGCCAATGGTCCAATACGTGCAGTAATCTGGTAAGGTCCAATATATTTCGGAGTTAACTTTCTTGACTTAATAGCTCTGCCAACACCAGTTGTAGGCGTAACCCTTAGAAATACATGATCACCCTGCTCGAATTCCAAAGGTCTGCGACGCTAGTACGCGTAACTCTTCTGACGATCTTGCGAAGCCTTCATTTTCTCTTGTATCCTCTTGATTTTCTCGGTGGTCTGTTCCACCATGTCAGGTCCAACAATCATGTTCTCTCCGTCCTTATACCAGCATAAAGGCGTCTGACACTTGCGTCCATATAAAGCCTCATAGGGTGCCATTCCAATACTTGTGTGAAAACTGTTGTTGTAAGTGAACTCAATCAATGGCAGCATCTCATCCCAGTTCCCTCTGTCATCCAACACACATGCTCTCAATAGATCTTCCAAGGACTGATTTGTTCTCTCAGTCTGTCCATCTGTTTGTGAATGGTAGGCTGAACTCAATTTCAGTTTCATTCCCAAGACTTCATGCAGTGTTCCCCAAAAATGAGATGTAAACTTTGGGTCACGGTCCAATACTATACTCGATGGCACTCCATGTAACCTCACAATCTCAGCGATGTAGATCTCTGTCAGCTTATCTACTTTATAAGTGGTCCTTACCGGTAGGAAATGTGCGGACTTCGTCAATCGATCCACTATTACCCAAATAGAATCATTCTTTTTCCTTGTCTTGGGCAGTCCTGTTATGAAATCTATGGAAATGTTGTCCCACTTCCATTCCGGTATGTCCAAAGGTTGCAGCATTCCAGCAGGTCGTTCATGTTCCACTTTCGCTTTCTAACAAGTCAAACAAGCTGATATATATTCTGCCACATCCCTCTTCATTCCTAGCCACCAGAAATTCTGTCTTATGTCCTGGTACATCTTGGTCGCTCCAGGATGAATACTCAACTTACTCTTATGAGCTTCTTCCAAAATCGCTCTTCTCATTTCTGCAACTTCCGGTACACAAACTCTTCCATTACATCTCAGAATATTATCTGTGCCGACGCCGAACTCAGTTGTCTGTCCTTGCGCTATCAGATTCCTCTTTTCTTGGATCAATGCGTCATCTTGCAAGTTTGCAATCTCCTCCAATAACCCACTCGAAATTGTTATCATTCCACACTTTAACATTCCTAGTGCAAACTTTACGTCCAAATGTAGATCTCTAAATGCTTCCTGCAACTCCTGTTGTCTGGCCATTATCATTGAAGATACTGACACGCTCTTCCGAGTCAATGCGTCAGCCACTACATTGGCTATTCCAGGTAAAACTGTAAAACCGGTAAAACAGTAGCCTGCGTTTGCTGCTACGAAACTGGGTTCTTTAGCTCCGTAACGGTATGGGGAATAACTTTTGTATTGGGGTTTTGGTGTTTCAGTGCTTGGATGTCCAAGTAATGGCACTTTGAAGAGTTTCCTCTTTTCTTCTTTGTAATCGTGACTAGAATGGAGGAAGGTAGAAAACAGCAAACAGAATGGGAAGGAAAGGGGTACTGTTACATGCAGTATGGGCAGTGAGGAAAGAGGGATGGTGTTCTGATTTCACCATCCTTCTCACTCCTATTTATAGGCTTGTGTGGTGCCACCTCACCCAAAAATAATGTTAAAATAATGCTGGATCCTTCAACACTTAATTGTCTTGCAATTAGCCATTAATCCTCAATTAACTGCCCGATTAATTTAATTACTCGTAATTAAATTAATTTAATCTTCATCCAATAATTTTTATTCATCCTCCAAAATAAATATTTATATATATATACATATATTTACTCAAAACATACATATATTAAATATATTACAAATATCTCCAAATACACTTAAAATTAATTCCATAATTTTAATTAAAAATTAAGGGTCTTACATTACTACCCCCCTTAAATTAGTTTCGTCCTCGAAACTACATATCAATAAACAACTGAGGATATTGTTCCCTCATCTTGCTCTCCAGTTCCCAAGTCGCGTCTCTAGTAGTTGGATTCCAAATCACTTTGACTAGTGGGACTTCCTTGTTGCTCAGCTGTTTAATCTTCTTGTCTTCAATCCTTAGGAAATACTTCAAATGACAGGTTGTCCTTCAGCTGAATTGTATCTGGTTCAATTACATGTGACGGGTCTGCAATGTATTTCTTTAACTGCGACACATGAAATACGTCATGAATATTGGACAGTATTGGAGGTAAAGCAATCTGATAGGCCAATGGTCCAATACGTGCAGTAATCTGGTAAGGTCCAATATATTTCGGAGTTAACTTTCTTGACTTAATAGCTCTGCCAACACCAGTTGTAGGCGTAACCCTTAGAAATACATGATCACCCTGCTCGAATTCCAAAGGTCTGCGACGCTAGTACGCGTAACTCTTCTGACGATCTTGCGAAGCCTTCATTTTCTCTTGTATCCTCTTGATTTTCTCGGTGGTCTGTTCCACCATGTCAGGTCCAACAATCATGTTCTCTCCGTCCT